>ML816822.1:0-30571 GCA_009831015.1 Picea engelmannii
ACATGAGTAAGAAGATGAAAATTCAAATAGACATATATGTTCAAGTTCCATGGGTCGTCTTACATATTTTTCAACAATTGAAGGACACATAATGTCTTTTGAGTCATCTGGTTCTCGTTGTAGTAATGTAGGCTTCTTTAGAACGTATGTTCGTTTTTCAAATGGGGCAGTGTTAATGAAAATTGTTGCCCTAGAAGAAGAATATAATGGAAATGACAAGACAATATGGACAGCTTGGCGGCTTGACATTTGTTTCATATTCAAAAGTGTATTTCCAAGTTTCCGTATAGTTTCAATTTTGCTATCATTTTTACAGACATTCTTCTCTAATTTTTTTGAAAGCAGATGTCATGGTATGGTCCATTTTTGTAATGTAAGAACTGCAATATGTTGCTACTGCATAGGCATCTAAAATGAATTGTGCATCCGTATTTTCATGCCATAATGTTGGTACCTTTTTGGTGAATCCATTTATCCAAATGTCACATGGATTTCTCTTTAGCAATAAAATAGGCTGCAAAAGACAAGAACGTAGTAGAAAAATGTATTCATCTCTTGTCATTTTGAGGTCAACTAGTATTGTATTGACGGAAGTGTCCTTAGAATAAGTTGTTTTTTTGCAAAAGGCATGTGAGTTCTTTTGCCTTTTCATTCTTGTTACTAACATCATGCTCTAATGGATACAAGATAGTAGTTTTATCCATAGGAGGAAATGGGAAATTGAATCTACATCCTGAGCGATGATTATTTTTACAAGTCTTTGTATGGTGATGTGTTTGAATATTTACCAAGTCTTCAGTTAGCAATGTAGAGTTAGAAGATATGTATTTGTCGACCAATTCAACGATCTTGGCATCGGGATATTGTCCATAAATAGGCACATTTTGAATCCAAAGCAATCCATGTTCATGTTCATTTCCCCTATTCTGGAATTCAGTAATGAAAAAATGATGTATTTTTCCAAATATTGAATTATTTTTTGTAATCAAACGTCAAAATTCTTGTATTCTATGTTTATAGTAACAAATACAAATGACATGGTTATTTCTAGTCAATGAGTCAATGTCTTCCTGGAGATTGTTGTTTTGAGTTTCACTTGAACAATTGTCTTCATGTTTTTGCAATGCATTAGTCAATGGAGACCATAGATGTTCAACACTAGTGAAAGTGATAAAGAATGTAGGAGGTCCAATTTGACGGATATTGCAAAGACATTCTTTCTAATTTGTTCAAAATAATCAGGTGATGTGCGTATGGTTTTCAGAGATCGATATGCAATTGGTGATTTCAATGCTTTTTCAAGGTTTGCAGGATGCTTTACATCTTTGGAAAGTAGGATTTTTCGTTTTAGTTCTGCTTTGCGAATAGAGATCCAAGCAGAATTTGAACTTGTTTTATTAGGATCTGAATCGATTTGAAAACAAATATTTGTAATATGTTTTGAGAAATTTTTAGAAGAATGCAAAAGTTCCCATTGTGTAATTTGTAGGTAAGAAAAATTCCTTGTTATATCATCCGGTAGACTTGATCCATAAAATAATGTTGGGAAATTTAGCTCTTCGGAAAATTTGTCTTGGAAAATGCCCAAAAGTTGCAAACCTTCATATGGTGCAGTTTGTGTGATTCTATTTTCTAAGTCAACTATTACATGTGTTGGTCCATATCCATGTACCATTGTTTCAGAGATTGGGTCTACATTGTTATCTTTATCAATAGAATCAATATGGGAGACTTCTAGATCCACATCCTTATCAATAGAATCATGGTAGTCCATGTTGCATAGACCAACAACATGTTCATCAATGCTTTTATTGAAAACATCTTCCCATTGATTGTTGACAATAATGCCTTCATTGATGTACAATGATGTATTGCACAAGTCTTTTAGGGCAGTCATTACATTTTTTGGACGAACGTTACCAGACAAATAGGCATTTTTGTATTCCATTTTTATTTTTAGCATTATTGCAACTGTCATAGAATCAGATAGATTTCTGGGCAACGCTAATTGGATTTTATCCAAGTTAGCAGGAACATTTATGATTGTTCCAGTGAGCCCAATTTGAGATTTCTTGTAATCGAGTTCTCGTATTTGTGCAAAATCCATTCTTGGTGCCACTAACCTCTCTTCCAAAGATGGCAATTTTGCAACAGACACTAATTTCTTGTTTCTGCGAATTCGATAAGGTGTTGCAAAGGGAGGTAAGTTTCCATTACAAATGGAATTTTTGCATTGCTTACAAATTTCTCCATTGATTCCTATGTCCTTAGTTTCATTACAAAATGTCAAGATTCCAAAATCTGATAATATGCTATTGTCAATAGTATACATATCTTTTGCAAATTGCATACGTTCACATGTAGCACATGCACGAGTTGGTGTGTCATGAATTGATTCGAAGTATTCTTTAATTGAATTCATTGTTCTTGCATAGTTTTTTTTACTTTGGGTTACAAATATTCCATGTTTTCGTATCTCTTGTTTCACATGCCTCACTACTTTAAATCCCTTTGCAGGAATTTTCAATGGCCTAACGTGCATTGTTTCATTGGTTAGTTGGTCAACATGTTCTAAATGCATGTGTTCTTTTATCAATATTTGTTCCTTATTTAGTTGAATTGCTTGTGTTCTCCTTAGGCGTCTTTTGCCAAAGCACTCTTTGCAGAAATGACTATGATGCTTATTAGATGTATGTTTTCTCAAGATTCATTTGTATACCATGGACGGGAACAAGGTCGTGTTCAGGATGCAATTGAGTCAATGGGTGGAAGTGTGCATGCGATGAGCCAAAAGAACAACGCATTAAATACAACACTTTTGAAGAAGCATTGGTTGCATGGAATTTGATATCAATTGTTTGTGATTCAATGCTCCAAAATATATGTTAAGATCAAGCATCTCACATATCCATTGGATTGCGAAATAAATTCCTTCTATATAACCATGTTCATATGACATTGACAAATTAACAATGTAACCTTGCCAATTAGCGATCAAGGGCACTTGTCGAATCATTGGTGTTGAAAGATATCTATTGAAGAAATTAATTTCCCTAATGTCATTAGCAACATAAGAATTGTAGAAAGTATGTGCAATTGATTTCCTCAAAGAAGGGTCATCAAAGCATGTTGTCAATTCAGAAATAGATTCAAATAGTGAATCATGGCAGTCTGCAATAGTTAAAGAATGCATTAAGAATCGTTGTTGTAAAATTGATTGTTCTATGGAATGTATGTCCATTTCCAAAAACGAAGATTATTGAAGACAAAAAAAGGGAACTAGTGGCACTAAAGAAGATGTAAGAATGACTTTTGCTTCGTATGACAATAAAGGCTCAAAATGACCGCATGAGGAGCTTTGATTGTGGAACAAGATATTGTATACATGTGCAGGTTTCTTAACATGAAATCGAAGGTATGGTTTTCCTGTCTCAAATAACCAAAAAAAACCCGGAATGGACAACCACTTGTGAAACCATTTAATACAAAAAGCATCACCCCATAAGCCAACAATAGAAGACCCATCTACACTAAAAGCAGAAATAGACATTCTCCGCAAATCTGTATGAACATTATCCACATGATGCAAACTAGCTAAATAATCACTGCTCAATTCTGTTCTAAGTGAATACAAAGCATCATTCAAAACATTAGGATCCCGTGAATCTAAGCTAGTTTGGAAGTGGTTGACAATTCCTTCTCTTATTTCAATGGTCGTATAGCGAAAATGTGTCAAAACTGCTAATGCATTAAACAAACAATCTCCTGGTTCATAATGGAAGTTATGCAATCTAAACAAATGAAACCATGCTAACGTGTGATCAATTTCTTGTAACTATGGTTCATTTGGAAAAATAGATTTGTTTCCAAATGGATAGATTACTTTGTTGGATTATTGTTTGTCTCGACTAGATGAAATCATTT
Source organism: Picea engelmannii (assembly GCA_009831015.1). Lineage (NCBI taxonomy): Eukaryota > Viridiplantae > Streptophyta > Pinopsida > Pinales > Pinaceae > Picea > Picea engelmannii. The sequence continues at coordinate 3,925 of ML816822.1, forward strand.
TGAATGGAAGCAAGTCCCAAAAACAAACAATCTAAGCAATAAAACAAAGTAACCATGAGAAATGTGCATAAGCATTTTCAAGTATAAAGTAAATGTCCATATTGGGAGAAAACATATAGTCAACAATGTTAACCTATAATAACAACAAATAGAATGAAGATCAATGGACAATATTTTAAATTAAAAATAATGTAAATATCTATATTATTTCTAATGTAATTTCTAACTTCCCTAAATTACATAAATTGTATAAGTATGCAATTAAATCAAAAACAATTTCTAATGTAATTTTAACTTCCCTAAATTGCATATAGTATTGCATAAGTAATGTCTATAACGGCTTTTAACTAGCCAACATATTTAAACAATTCAACACACTTGCATATATTGGTTGGCCAACTCTTGGATTTTTCATTGTTCTGATATGGGAAACATTAAGGCCAGTGAGGCAAATATGAAAATAATGCAGTCCGTTCTCGACTCACATTAAGCGGACGACGTTGGGCTGCCAATATAGGGTTTTAGAGAATGGAGTTGATGACTCCGCCAACAATTTTTATGTCGATACTGTGGGCTTCTGAAGAAGCAATAGGGATTTGGAATCTCAAAAGGATTCGAACATCGAGGCGTTAGAAAATTCTCACGTGTTGTATTCAAATGATAAGAGGGGTAGATGACATTGAAGTATGCATTGCCTTTGCTGGTTAATTTTTTTTTCTCTATTTATTTTTTTGTGATTCATTGCCCCAAGGAGGATAGGGACCCGGTAAAGCAAATTCTAATAAAATTTAAAAGTTGTTTATATTGCAAATTCTAATAAAATTTAAAAGTTGCATACATTTTTAGGAAAAATGTGTATTTGAATAAAAACTTTGTTTATTATACTTTACTACATTTCTTTCCTCGAAAAAAAAAAAACGTATCTTCCATTATAAGAACGACTCAAAAAAAGTCTATTACAAATTTTCAAAAAGAGTTATTTGTCACAAGAGTAACTGCTTCCCAGAGAAGAGTCTGACAGATCACCAATCCATAATAACTAACAACAAACTAAACAAGAGACAATAATACCTCAATCGGAACGATCGACAGACGATCAACTATATATCAAAAAAGGGAAGTGCTCCTACTAGAAATAAGCCCTCCAGTATGAAATTCATCCAATAATAATCGATTTTCAGGACCCTCCAGTGCATCCTTTGATAGATTATCTACAAGTGAATTAAGTTCTCTAAAGATATGACTGAAAATAATTCCCTTTGTTGGGCTCCTGATCTTCCGGAACTTCTTGAACCACCATGTCTCATTTATTTCATCCTCTTCCATTGAAGCTTCATATACAAGCTTAGCTATATATTCTCCTATCAAGTTATTGTAGACCCATGCCAAATTATTTTCCTCCTCGGTTAGGTGAATGTGTTCTCTCCTGAGCTCTGTAATATAGTTATTCCAACTTGGTCTCCAAATACCAGGAAATCATAAACGTTCCACAGAAAGTCAACCTTGAATCAAGATAGAAGTTGAACGAGGATCGTTCACCCTATGGAGAAAGAAATGACCACTATCTCTGAGGTGGGTAATGAGGTCCTCAGGGAAAAATACATAATTTCCACATCCCACAATAACATTCGATCCTCCCTGAACTTGATGCCCAGATCCCACTTTCAACGTTAGAAACTTACCTGTGATTGTGAAGATTTGCGAAAACATTCTCCATTAGATATAGACATTGGTTATGTTTTTATTTGGCTTCCTGACCCAATCAAGAACTGAACTGGGTAGTATATATTTATCCTCCAGGATATACCACCATAGGATATCCCTAGTCAAGAAAACCCATTAAGTCTTGGCTGCAAGAGACTGACCAAAAATTGAGATTTCCTTAAGCCCCCAGCCTCCATACTTTTTAGGTTTGAAAATACCTTCTAATTGACTAGGTGTGACCCCAGGTACTCTGAACCTCCCTTCCATAACTAATTGAAACAAATCTTACTGATCTCATTCAATATGTTTTTGGGGATGTTGACCAATGGATGCCAATATGCAGGGATCTCTTCGATAACAGACTTCATGAGGATGAGACGACTCCCCCTCGAAATCCATCTATTGCACCACATATTTATTCATTTCTCTATTTTGCTCAACATCTAATTCTAATTCTCAATGCCATAATTGTTTGGTTTGATATTATATCCAAGATATTTAAACCCTTACTCCTATTCACATGATGGAAATTTGAACAAGTTTTTCATCATTGATCTCTTATGTGCCTATAACTTTGGAAGATATATAGTTGAGTTGGTGGAGTTGAAAATCATACCCATAATAACATCACAAAATAGATTCATATTTTCCTTGTGAGTTCTACCATTAGATCCCACACTTCAACAAAACATAATAACATCGTCAATGAAGAGAAGAAGGGAAATTATTTCGTTTCTACCCACAAGAAGATCTTGAAAATGATGGGTCTGCTTTGATTCTAAAATTTACCTGCTAATACCATCCACAACCAATAGGAATAGATAAGGAGAAAGAGGAAATCCATGGAAAATACCTCAAGATGGATGAAAGAAATGCAAGCCTACTCCATTTATCAACATCACGAATGAAACCGACTTAACACATGCCATTATCCACTTAACCATGCTAAGCTCAAAACAAATATGTAAAAGGAGAAGCCTTAGATATAACCATGAAACTCAATCATATACCTTATCCAAATCAATTTTTAAGACCGAGACTGGATGCTTGTGAGTTTTGATAGAATAAATTCCTTCTTGGGAACAACCAATAACCTAATGAATGAGATGTTGGAACCTAATGTTATGATGGTTCATCCCACCTTTTCTGGAGACAATCGGTTGGTCAGTCAACTAGAAACTAGAGACAATTGATCATGTGGTCAACTATATATTCTATCGAATAATCGGCTAGCAATAAGAAACAATCGGTCGATGGATCGACTAGTTGAGAAGTTGACTAAGTATTGGATGACTAAATGGTTGGGTTGACTTGGTAAGTTGACTAGCCGATGAGACATCAATATTTGATGGAAACTGTTCCAACCAATGATGGTTATGCGTGGACAAGATCTTCTCTATTCCAAGTAAATTGTTTATATCTTGAGACTATAAATAAAGAACCCCATGGGTCAGTAAAAAAACATGTTTAATAAGAAATTTTTGTATATATCATGCATTGTGATGTTTTGATCACAATGCTTTGTGCTTAAGTGTTGCAACGATGTCTTTAGATACCATTCATCTTCTTTGAAGTTTATTACTCTTTTTTTATTATACATATTTTGTTATTGTTCCTCTCAGGGTTACACCCAATCCCCAACATGGTATCAAATCAATTGGTTTTTACCTTTCCCATTGTTCATAAATCTTGCTGAGTCGAATATTATAATTATTGACTCTAGGTTGTTTATTTTTTGACTGTAACCTTTTTGAATCAACAGATCTATCAGATATTGAAGATGTATTCCAAGATTGATCCTATTGTATTGAAAGGAATCAATTATGCTATTTGGGCACTAGATATGGAAACTTTGTTGAAGAGAAAAGGGATTTGGTAATATAGAAAGGTCGATATTCCATATCCAAAGTATGACCAAGTGAAGTTTTTCATCAATGGAAACAAATATGAGGATGTTGGGGTCATCACGACCTACATTTCTCAGGAGATTCGATTTCATACAAGAAATATTGACTACCCTCATGAAGTATGGAAGAAGATGAAGCCTTTGTTTGAAAAAGTCGATGAGATTGAAGTCATGTAGTTGGGGAAAGAGTTGATCTCTATTGATCCATTTTCCTTTGAAAGGATGGAGGACTATTTGGTGCGTGTTAAATATTTGTAGTTGAAATTGGGTGAATGTGGCAAGAATTTTTTGAAGAAAGATGAACAACTCATTGAGTTGGTCCTGATGAATATAAGAACACCTTTTGATGTGTTTTGTTCCACGTTCAAACAAATTGGAAGGAATGCAAATAATATGGTAAGGACTATACCTTTGATACTTTTTATGGCTTAGTGATTAACGATCAACATAGGTTGCTTGATGAAGGGAATATTGGTGGTAAAAATCAAGCTCATTTCTTCAAGGGAAAAGGAAAGATGAATTATAAGGAAAGTGAATGTTTTGATGCTCCTTTATGCAGAAAATAATGTTTTGAATAGAAATCTAAAGTGAATATTGATGAGATGAAATCCACCCAGAAGAATCAAAACAAGAAAACATGTTTGTACTGTGGAAATATTGGACATGTCGAGAAACACTACTGGAAGAAGGACAATGATTTATAAGTGAAGGTTAAGCATATTGAAGGAAACATGATGACTGTCCATTAATTGCCTAACAATTGTACCTTCCAATTCGGAACCTATAAAGCATTACTTGCTCACACCTCTAAGAATAAGTGGGTAGTTGATTCTGGGTGCACTGATCATATGGCCAAAGATGCTTCTCTGTTCTCTTCCCTAGATAAATTTTTCGAGTGAAATATCTATGAAGATGATGATTTTTCTGTCGAGATAACCAATCATGGTGATGTTCCTTATCGACATGGAAGAATTATCGAAGTCTATCATGTACCCAACCTAATTGAAAATATCTTATCGGTTTCCCAGCTGAAAAAAACTGCTAATATTGTTGAGTTTTGGTGAGATCGGTTCTTCATCAAGGATATGAGGAATGCTAAATGGATTGTCACTAAAGGGTTTCTTGAATCAAAGGATGGACTGTATAAGTTTTATGAGATACCTCAACTAGATATTGGACTGACTGCACTCATTTCACAGACCGACGAGTGAAGAATAATTTGGCATGAATGACTTGGACAATTGAATTTTCGAAGTCTGAAGTTGATGGGCACACAAAATATGGTTGATGGTATTCCCAAATTCCTTCCACCTAATTGTGTCTATAGAGGATGTGTGTTGGAAAAACATCATTAGACACCTTTCGAATATGGAAAAGCATGGAGAGCATAGAGTCCATTGGAACTTGTTCACAATGATCTATGTTCTATTAGTCAACCTTCTTTAGTAGGTGAAAAGTATATTTTGACCTTTATTGATGATCTCTTTAAATTTACTTGGGTCTATTTGTTGAAAAATTAAATCACGTCTTTGAAAAATTAAAGGAATTGAGGGAATGGGATGAGAAGTAATGTGGTATACCTATCAAGTGTTTGAGATATAATAATGGTGGAGAGTATGTGAATCGACCATTTTAAAATACCTTGCTCGATCTGGTATTTCTTGGTAGAGGTCTGTCTCTCACACTCCTCAAGAGAACATTGTAGAAGAGAGAAAAAATTGAAAAATGGTCAAAATGGCTTGTTTTATTTTGTTGATCAGTAAACAGTGGGCCTATGGCCTGACCATTTCACCAAAACAAATATTTGCGGATTTAAATACAATTTTCATTATAATTTAAGACACACACTCTTCATCAAAACGAGTGTGACTAAATGGCACAACAACCCTAGTAACTAACTAATATAATATTATTTTCCTTCTCCCAAGCATTAATGAAATTGTATATATGATAAATAAATGACTATATAGTAAATTGAGATTGCTACAGGATGCAATAAAATCAACCTCCCTCAAACCACTGTGTATAAGACTAGGATAAATGAGTCTTCTTGATGTAGGAGGATCACTTTCAAAGAAAAATATGCAAGCATGGAGGCAGGGATACGACATCTGAACATGACATAATTCCAAATCAACCTTTAACTCAGAAACAAAACGAGTTGTTGAGATGTTTTGGAAACAACATTTTTAAATATTTATTGTTTGTAAAAGTCTTATACGCCTGTAAGGAGTTGCAGATATAGAGTGTCATCTCTTATTTGGTAATAAATGATAGTTATTGTAATAGGACAAAGTAGGTAACCACCAAAAACTGATAGGATAGGTTGCAGACATGACGGAGAAGAGCTCGAGAAGCCACTCCTTAGATGGTTTGTTGTTGTATTGTAATAGATATAATGACAGAGGAGTATTAGTAGAAGAAAAGAATATAGTAGAAGAAAGATACAGTGAAGAACTGCAATACTATGTAATTTGTTTCATGAATGAATATAACAGACATACTATGTAATTTGTTTCATTTTGATGTGTGATTGAATGAATGATACATTCTCTGTGTGTGTGTGTTTGTTTTAGTTCATTTTGTTCATGTATGATTGTTAAGAGTTGATCATATGAATTTGTGATGAAACTAGATAAGTTTCAATTGTTTCTCTTCTGAAACTCGTATGCAAGGTGTGCATCTCGTATGCAAGGAGTGTGTCGACAGAGTCTTGGATTGACTCAGAGGAGTTCAAAAGGAACAACGGGAACTTAGACTAGGTGCAAGGAGTGCACAATGTCAAGGAAAGACCAAGTGTCGAAGAAGTAGAACAAAGAAGCGCAAGGAGTGTGGGAAGAGTTTCTTTCGAAGAAACCCTTTGATCTGAGTTTGTCGAAATCCCCAGAATGCAAGGGGTGTGTGGGAGATCAAAATACTCAAAGGGGATCAAGATCAGAAGGGATAGAGTTTTTTAGAAGTGCAGACGAGATCCAAGAGATGGACTTGCAAGTGGAGAAAAGGCTGAAGCCTTTGAACACTTCGAAAATCTTCTAAGTCAGTAGAAACCACAAGCTTAGGAGGATGAGCCACAACAAACGTTGGATCACAGTAAAGAGGTTCAACAGTCATATGATCAAAGGAAAGGTGCACAAGCCTTAACGCTTTGTGTACGCAGGAGATTGAACTTGCAAAAGTTTTGAAGTCCCGAAGTGATTGGGGATCGTCCATCATCTGGAAGGACACATGGTGGAAATCCATCAGTTTTGGGTGAAGGCACTATGGGAGGAACGAGTGCGCATAAGTTTGAAACTTATGAAGCTCGAAGAGTTGAAGAGCCGAAGGGAATTTGGGCTGTCAGATCCAGAAGAACATGCATCGACAGGTTGTAAGATCTACGAGAAGGAAAAGGTGAAAAGTTGAGACAGCTAAACCTCGAATAGCCGAAGTAGCCAAGAGCCATCGATCTGTAGGAAGACACTTTTCGTCAGATCATGGAATCCAAGTAGAACACTCTGGGAGAAACAAAGTGTGGAGAATTTGAGACTTCTGAAGGCCGAAGTCCCGAAGAGAACAAGGGTCGTTGATTCAAGGAGGACACATGTCAAAAGATTGTGTACATCGGATAGAAGTACATCGAGAGGAAATGAGAGTGAAGGTTTGAACTTTTCGAAGCCCGAAGACCCAAAGGGAGGCATAACCATCTATTTTCCAAGGACAGGTGTCATCAGATCTTCAATTTCAGAAGATAGTCATTTCAAGAGAAGCGAGACTTGAGAGTTGAAACTACTGAAGTCCGAGTTATCGAAGTAAGTCACAACCGTTGATTGAAAGTGACACGCATTACTAGATTGTGAAGGTTTGGGAAGGTGTGCTCCAAAGATAAGGAAAGAAAGGAGGTATATCTCGACCATCATTTCAGAAGCACCGTTGAGTCAGCGAGATCAATAGTCACGTCGCATTGTGGGACCAAAAAATGATCGAATTTTAAAAGTTTGAGAGCGGGCAACAATCGAGACCATGATATTGAGAAAGGGACATGTGGTGGCTCGTGGTGAATTGCGGGGTGAAAAGAAGTTTGGTTTCAACCCACTCGTGGCTGCGCCCACAATCACATGTTTACGTGAGGTCATCGCCCAAGGTCACATCTAGGAAGAGACGAAAGGAAAAGGAGCTAGCACCCAAACTCTGAGAATTCACAAGCGCGAAGGGGGGAAGGCACGGGTATCATAAGACCTGCATAAGAAGATAAAAGGTCTTGTGTTTGATTAAAAGGTGAGACTATCAAGGTCTCAAAGCGTCGTTTGACTCAGAGAATCGAAGATCCTTGACCGGGAGGTTGTGTATCCTTACAGGGGAGTAGGGGGGCTGCATCAGGTGGTATCAGAGCCATTGAATTTGTTTACAGACAACAAACAAAGGAGAAAGGAGATAAATTGATATCATTAGTGTTATCAATATTTGATTATGTTTATAGACATTAGAAGGTGAGGCCGTGGAATCATGCCACCCAGAATACACAGAGTGAATCCAGAAATGGAAGAAGAAATGAGGTGACTTAGAATGAGACTGGATGCCATGGAAACAACGCAGAGGAAAGCACCAGACACTGGATATATTAGTGAAGCTGAGAGTGAAGAGATAGAGGTCGAAGACGACGTAGCAAAGAATGTTGTAGAAGACCTCTTATTGAAAGTTGTTTCAATAATAGGAGCTAGAGAAAAAATAGAGGTACCAATGTATGAAGGCAATTTAGAAGTTGAAGAATTGTTGGATTGGGTATGAGCTATGGAAAACTACTTCGATTATGAAGATATTGAAGAAGACAATATGGTGAAGCATGCAGTGAAAAGACTGAAGGGTCATGCAACACTATGGTGGGACAAATTTCAAGTCGAACACAGATGCAAGGGAAAGAAGAAAATTAAAAGTTGGGATAGGTTGGTAGCCAAGATGAAAGAAAAAATTATCCCAAAGGAATATCAAATCAATCTGTTCAGAATATTGCAGAAACTGAAACATAAAATATTATCAGTGAAGGAGTACACTGACGAATTTTACAGACTGAACATCAGGGCTGGACAGAAAGAAAATGAGGATAAAAAAACAACTAGGTATATCAATGGGCTGAGATATGAAATACAAGAGGAGATCAACATGATGTTTGTTGGTAAAGTTGAGGATGCTTATCAAGCAACCTTGAAAGCTAAAGATAAATTGGCCAGGAAACAAAGCCAATGAAACAGAGGAGAAAATTCAAGCAGAGGTAAGGGAACCAACAGAGAGAAGTTCCAGAAACTGAAGCATGAAGCCGGAAAGCAACACATTCACCCTGAGAAAGGTGGAAGTTATAAGGAAGGACAACATGGAGGAAGAAGTGATTTTCCTAGAGGACGAGGAAGAGCCATAGGGGGTGAAGTTAGATGTTATTCCTGTGGAAAACCAAGGCACAATTCTTCGGAATGTACCGAGAGAAAGAAAGAAGGAGGAGGCAAAGCTCACATTTCTGAAGCACATAAACACGTGGAAGCAGAAGAAACAGAAGGAGGAAAGAACCTCATGATGAGGAAATTTCTTATTAAACCAGAGAAGGAGGTAGAGGAACCAGTTCAATGAACAAGTTTGTTTAGAATTGTTTGCAAGACGAAAGACACATTTTTTAAGGTGATCATAGACAGTGGGAGCACTGTCAATCTAGTATCCACAGAGATGGTGGAGAAACTGGAACTAAAGACAACTGCACATCCAAACCCATACAAGGTATCATGGTTGCATAAAGGACATCAAGTAATGGTAAGTCAACAATGCCAAGTTGAACTTAAAATAGGAGGTTATAGGGATGAAATATTATGTGGTGTAATTCCTATGGATGTCTATCATATTTTATTGAGGAGACCATGGCAATTTGATTGAAAAGTTATGCATGATGGGAGAAAAAATGCTTATACCTTAGAAAAGAATGGTAGGACACATATGTTGTTTCCAATAGAAGACAAAGAGCAAAAGAGGGAAGCTAGTTCAAGTATACTTCTCATGAGTGGGAAGGAACTCTTGAACGAAGTCAAGAAGGAGAAAGAAATGTATTTTGTTGTAGTGAGGAAGCCGAGAGTTATCCTTACAAATAATTCTGTGGAAGATTTGCCTGAAGAAATCCAGGAATTGTTAGAAAAATTTGCTGACATAGTGGTGGATTAATTACCTCGCTCATTGTTTCCCATTAGGAGTATAAGCCATCATATTGACCTTATTCTAGGAGCTAGTTTACCAAACAAAGAAGATTATAGGTTGACATCTAGAGAGAATGAGGAAGTCAAACATAAAGTCCAAGAGTTGTTGGATAAAGGTTTAGTCAGGGAAAGCCTAAGCCCATGCTTAGTACCAACTGTGTTGAGTCCAAAGAAGGATGGAGGATGGAGAATGTGTACAGATTCCAGAGCCATCAACAAGATCACCATTAGGTATAGATTTACTTTGACAAGGATGGATGATTTGATGGATTGTTTGAGTGGAGAAAGCTCTTTTTCCAAGATAGAATTGAAGAGTGGATATCATGAAATAAGGATGAGAGAGAGAGATGAATGGAAGACAACATTCAAGACAAATGAAGGTTTGTTTGAATGGTTGTTCATGCCATTTGGGTTGACAAATGCACCAAGCACATTTATGAGATTAATGAATAAAGTATTGAAAGACTTCATAAGAAAATTTGTCATAGTGTATCTGGACGACATACTAATCTTCAGTAAGAAAGAGGGAGAATACTTAAACCATTTGAAATCAGTAATGAGAAGGTTGCAACAAGAAAAATTGTTGATAAATCTAAAGAAAATCTCTTTTACGAAGATAGAGCGCATATGCTTGGGTTTTGTGAGCTCTTCAAATGAATTGAATATGGATCTAGAAAAGGTGAGAGCAATCAAAGAATGGACATCTCCAGGAAGCATATTTGAAGTAAGAAGTTTTCATGGGTTAGAAAGTTTTTATAGAAATTTTATCAGAAATTTCAGTGGTATATTTACACCCATGTTGGACATTGTGAAGAAGAAACACAGGTCTTTTAATTGGAAATAGGAAACTGAAGAAAGTTTCAAAGTGTTGAAGGAGAAGAACACAGAACAACCAATTTCGGTCTTACCAGATTTTGTGAAAACATTTCAAGTGAGATGTGATGCAAGTGGAGTAGCTATTGGAGCAGTATTGAGTCAGGATTAATAGGCCAGTTGCTTATTTCAGTGAGAAGCTGAATGACACCAAGAAGAAGTATTCCACATATGAAAAATAATTTTATGCAGTGATTCAAGATTTGAAGAAGTGGAGGCACTATCTAATTCCTAAAGAATTTGTCTTGTACAGTGATAATGAAGCTTTACATTTTATTACTAGGCAAGAAAAGTTGAATCAGAGACATGCTAAATGGGTAGAATTTATGCAGAATATTACTTTTTTTATTAAACGTATTACTGGAACTACTAACAAAGTTGCAGATGCTTTGAGCAAGAGGAGTTTAATTGTATAAGAATTCCAAGTGGAGACCTTAGGGTTTTAACACCTCAAGGAAATGTATCGAGAAGATCCAGATTTTAAGGAAGCTTATGAGGCATGTAAGAATCCTTTGTTGGGAGACATAATCCCATGGACATAATATTTGATCCAAGATGGATTATTATTCAAAGGGAGCCAACTATACATACCAATATGCTCAATGATATATAACCTATTGAAAGAGAAACACAACAGAGGTTTAGCTGGATATTTTGGTCATGATAAGACATTTGCACAACTGAGAAATTCATACTATTGGCCGAGCATGAGGGAAGAGGTTAAAAAAGTTTGTGAACAAATGCAGAATTTTCTAGTATGCAAAAGGAAGACAACAGAACACTGGCTTGTATCAACCATTATTAATTCTAGAAAGGCCATGGGATGTGATCACTATGGATTTTATATTGGGATTGCCTAGAACCCCAAAAAGGAGTGATTCCATATTTGTTTTGGTGGACAAATTTTCAAAAAAGGCACATTTCATACCATGCCAAAAGACAAACGATGTTACACATATAGGCTATTTGTTTTTCAGATAAGTGGTGAGACTACATGGATTGCCTAGGATCATAGTCTCAGATAGAGACACAAAATTTGTAGGACACTTTTGGAGAACTCTGTGGAAGAGGCTGGGATCAAAATTGTCCTTTAGTTCAACATATCACCCTCAAACAGACAGACTGACTGAAGTAGTAAACAAGAGGCTAGGATTTTTTTTAAGAAGTTTAGTGACTGAGCAAGGTCGTCAATGGGATCATATTTTGGCGCAAGCCGAATTTGCATTTAACAATTCAGTGAACAGGAGTATTGAAAAAAATCCATTTGAAATTGTGTATGGTATATAGCCAAGAGGGATTATTTGAGAGATATGAATCAAGATGAGTTCAGAAGTACTGCAGGAGAATATTTTGCAACATAAATGTAGAAACTCCATGACAGAGTCAGAGAGCAACTACAGGACAAGAACCATAAATATAAGAAAAGAGTTGATCAGAAGAGGAGAGAGGTTCAATTCGAAGAAGGAGATGAAGTTTTAGCCCATTTGAGAAAGGAAGGGTTTCCAAGGGGAACATATAACAAGATGAAGATGAATAAGATATGACCATGTAAGATTCTCAGAAAATTCGCAGCCACTGCTTACGAGATTGAATTGCCAGAAAATGTTGGGATATCACCGATATTCAATGTTGTAGACCTATATCCTTGCAGGAGAGATGATGTAGGAGAACGAGATGATCAGAAAGAAGTTCAGTGGGAAGAACAATTTCCCACAGCAGAAAAACCTCAGATGGAGAAAATCATTGAACAGAGAGTTAGAAAGAAGACCAGGATGAAGACATATCCTAGATACTTAGTGAAGTGGAAAGATCATTCGGTGGAAGATTCAAGTTGGGTCATTGAACCTGATATTTTGAAGCATGGAAAAATAGTGCAAGAGCTCATGGACAGGAGTCCATGAGTATTTTAGCCAGGGGAGTATTATGCAAGAGCATTGCTTTCAAAGACAAATACACAAGCATGGAGGAATGGATACGACATCTCAGCATGACAAAATTTCAAATCAACCTTTAACTCAAAAACAAAACGAGTTATTAAGATATTTTGGAAACAATGTTTTTAAATATTTCTTGTTTGTAAAAGTCTTATACAACTGTAAGGAGTTGTAGATATAGAGTGTTAGATCTTATCTGGTAATAGATAATAGTTATTGTAATAGGAAAAGGTAGGTAACCGCCAAAAACTGATACGATAGGTTGCAGACAGGACGGAGAAGAGCTCGATGAGACACTCCTTAGATAGTCTGATGTTGTATTGTAATAGATATGATGATAGAGGAGTATCAGTAGAAGCATAGAATAGAGTAGAATAAAGATGCAGTGAAGAACTACAATACTATGTAATTTGTTTCAAGAATGAATAGAACAGACAAAATTGTCCCAATTCTTCGGACTATGTTCATTTTGATGTGTGATTGAATGAATGATGCATTTTGTGTGTGTGTTTTATTTCATTTCGTTCGTGTATGATTGTTCAGAGTTGATCATATGAATTTGTGACGAAATTGGATAAGTTTCAATTGTTTCTCTTCTGAAACTCATATGCAAGGTGTGCATTAGTACGCAAGGAGTGTGTCGACAGAGTCTTGGATTGACTCAGAGGAGTTTTAAAGGAACAATGGGAACTTAAACCAGGTGCAAGGAGTGCTCATCGTCAAGGAACGACTAAGTGTCGAAGAACCATAACAGAGAAGCATAGGGAGTGCGGGAAGAGTTTCTTTCAAAGAAACCCTTTGGTCTGAGTTTGTCGAAATCTCTGAAACACAAGGAGTGCCCGGGAGATATAAATCCTCAAAGGGGATCAAGCTCAGAAGGGATAATTCTTTTAAGAAGTGCAGACAAGATCCAAGAGATGGAATCACAGTGGAGAAAAGGCTGAAGCCTTTGAACACTTAGAAAATCTTCTAAGTCAGAAGAAACCAGAAGCTTAGGAGGTAGAGAGGCAACAACCGTTGGATCAAAATAAAGAGGTTCGATAGTTGTCTGATCAAAGGAAAGGTGCACGAGCCTTAACACTTTGTGTATGCAGGAGAGTGAACTTACGAAAGTTTCAAAGTCCTGAAGTGATTGGGGACCATCCATCATCTGGAAGGACACGTGGCAAAAACCCATCGGTTTTGGGTGAAGGCACTCCAGGAGGAATGAGTGCGTAGAAGTTTGAAACTTTTGAAGCCTGAAGAGCTGAAGGGAATTTGGATTGTCAGATCCATAAGGACACACATCGATGGGTTGTGAGATCCAGGGGAAGGTGAAGGTGAAATGTTGAGACACCCAAATCCTGAATAGCCAAAGTAGCTGAGAGTTGTCGATCTGCAGGAAGACACTTGTCGCCAGATCATGGAATCTGAGTAGAACACTCCGGGAGAAAAAAATTGTGGAGAAGTTGAGACTTCCAAAGGCTGAAGTCCCGAAGAGAACAAGGGTTGTTTATTCAAGGAGGACAGGCGTCAATAGATCACATGCATTGGATAGAAGTACATCGAGAGGTAATGAGAGTGAAGGTTTTAACTTTCCGAAGCCCGAAGACCCGAAGGGAGGCACAACCGTCTGTTTCCAAGGATAGGTGTCAGCATATCTTCCATTTTGGAAGATATTCGTTTCAAGAGAAGAGGGACTTGAGATTTGAAACTCCCAAATTCCGAGTTATCGAATTAAGTCACAACCATTGATTGAAAGTGACACATGTCGCTAGATCGTGAAGGTATGGGAAGTTGTGCTCCGGAGATAAGGAAAGAAAGGAGGTAGATCTCGACCGTTAGTTCAGAAGCACCGTTGAGTCAGCGAGATCAACGATCACGTTGCATTATGGGAACAAAAAGTGATCGAATTTTAAAAGTTTGAGGGGGGGCCGCAATCGAGACCATGGTATTAAGAAAGGGACACATGGTGGCTCGTGGTGAATTGCGGGGCGAAAAGAAGTTTGGTTTCAACCCACTCTTGGCCATGCCCACAATCACATGTTTACGTGAGGTCATCACCCAAGGTCACATCTAGGAAGATACCAAAGGAAAATGAGTTAGCACCCAGACTCTGAGAATTCGCAAGCGCAGAGGGGGGAATTCGTGGGTATCATAAGATCTACACCAGAAGTTGAAAGGGCATGTGTTTGATTAAAAGGTGAGACTATCAAGGTCTCAAAGAGTCGTTTGACTCAGAGAATCAAATATCCTTGACCAGGAGGTTGTGTAGCCTTATAGGGGAGTAGGGGGGCTGCATCACTTCTGCATGATATATGTTGTGTGAATCAGTAAATGAACCCAATTGTCCCTAATTATAGGGAAGCCAATGCCTAGTTCTGTGCGTACAATTAAAAGAACAACAAAGAAAAATTCCCAAATTTGTGCCAACATACCAAGTGATTATTTGAAGGTGAATTGATTCAGTTGCAGAGGGGATCATCCATGAACATGGGTGAGGATGGGTTGTTCATTTCTCATAAAGACATAAATGTCTCTCATTAAAAAAAATAGTTAATAGAGAAATCACACACAACAATGGTTAAATGCACCATAATTAACAAAGATTTATTTTTACTCAAGAAGTTCATTACAAATGGTTGGCTATGCATGCTCAAAAATATCTTGCATTGTTACTCACTAAAAAATTCAGATGGCCATGGCTCAAAGATTCCTTTGCTCATTGTGGATAGTCTCCTTGACTCCTTCATCCACCGGTCTTCAAGAAGGCTACACTCTTCGAGCTTTCATTCCAAAAAACTTCCCAAGCTCTCCTTGTCTCCCTCGGTTCCCCTCAAATCGCTGCAACCTTCATTATTTTAATGCGTTTCTTTTGGAAGGCCAACTTTCACATGTTTTTTTTCTAGTACCTCCAATGTTTTCAAAAACAGACAAAACGAAATGAAAAAAATAATCACAATTTTATTACAATTTTACAAAATAATTTAGGAAAGGATCTGATTCAGATCACACCTCTCCATTTGTAGGATTTTGGTACCCAAAAGCTCCAACTCCAATTTTCTTCTTCTCCTATCATCAAGTAGCCTCTGGAAAATCTCAAAGAAAGTATGCCTCCGCTGTAGGATGGAAGATAAGATCTTAGTAGGTGATACCTTTGGCATAACCTTCTTGTCCCTCTTATGGATGTGGATGACATTCACTGCTACAATAGGTAATTTGAAAACCATTTCTCCTTGGGATACAAGTGAAAATAGCTCCTCTTTCCCCTTTAACTAGACTCTTCAAGATTTCTTCTTAGCTGTTTGGTTCTTGGGATGGAGTTCCAGGTGAATCCTCTAACATTTGGCTTTCCAATGTCTAGTTAATCTATAGTACTGGAAATAGTTCCTACATGGGTTGCTTGGCGTTCCATAGTGCCAACAATCGCTAGCCTTGTGACCTCTTTTATTGAAATAGAAACAAAATATGCCATATTGTTATGGGATTTCCACCCTATGAACTTGGGTCATGTCACAACAGAGAAAGACCATATGAAAAAGACAGAACCTACCCTCACACACAACAATGCTATAAGAAAATAACTACTTTGAGGATAAAATTAGAGGAGAGAAGGAGATGCCTCACACCTTGTACCCTATGTCTGATTTTGATCCTCTCTCTCCACCTTTGATTTTTCTCCCGATTTCTACTGGTATCAACTGTAAAAAGAGACCAAGTCTATGTTGCTACAAAGTAGTTACGAATTCAACTTGCGTATATAATGTGAAAAAATTCAAGTATATGAATTAAACTAACATATCAAAGTAGTTATGAATTCAACTTGCATATATAATGTGCAAAAATTCAAGTATATGAATTAAACTAACATATATCAATATATTGAATCAATTTACACATACATGGAGGGAAAGAGAACTCTTTTATTGAAAACAATATAAGTAGGTAGTTACTGATGGAGTTACTTCACACACACCTAGGATTTATTTTTCCTATGTTTAATAGTCATTATTCAGTCTCCTATATTTTAGGAAGAATATTCCTCTAGGGAGAATATTCTCTTCAATTTTCAGTTCAGTTTGATCAGTTGAGTGGAGTCTAGATGCTGCATTGGGATTATCACCATGAAACATTGGGATCATCACCAAATAATGCGAATTGTACTTGGGATCATCACCAGACTAGTGCATTACCCATGATTCCCTGATCTCCTCCTCACTTCACTCTATTTCAGTAAGTTAACTGAAGACTGATAGACTAGTTAACTCAACTAGGTGGCAGTTCACTCCCAGAAATGACCAAGAGACTAGACTAGGTGGAAGTTTAGTCCTGTAACTGTTTTTGTGTGTCCAGATCACTCTAGACCACCACTATGGTGTAGTGGATTATCCTCCAGTGCGGATTGGTTGATTTATATAGAGTATATCATGTGTAAATTATCATTTATTTCATTTGGTTAATGAGAATTCTTCCATTCTTTCTCTTATTCTTCTCTTTTCTCATATTTTCTTTGCAATTGTGTATGTCAATTCCCAGCTAGATATATTCTATGCAGGTACAACACATTTACATGGTATCAAAGCTGACATACTTCTATGGAAAAGACACACCAAATTATTTTTGTAGGTACTGAAGATTGAAGACAACGGAAAAATGGAATTCCCAAAAGAATTCATTCTTACACCATACAACTTATTTGCATGGAAGGAGAAGACGATCATGCATCTTCGAAGCAAAGGATTGTATAGGTTAACGATGAAAAAAGAGACAGAACCAATTTCATCCATAGAAAAATCCAAGTATCTAAATCAAATGGTTGAAGCGTTCAAAACAATATCAAATCTCATTTATCCTGATCTCCTCTTTCACATACCTTCCTATAAAACCCCCATTGAAGCTTGGAACACCATAGAAGGTGTTATAACATATAGTTTTCAATGGTAGCAGGTTGTCCAAGTTCACGGCCTGCATAAGAAACGTCAAAGGGAAGCATTTAGAGCAACCCATTTCAGGCTCGAAATGAAAGCAAAAAGAGAGATCAACTTCAATGACAGACATTCCTGAGAATATCAGATCGGTGGTTCGTAGGAATTGGGGGTTCAAAATATTGTTAAAGTTGTTTTTCAAAAGTTTAAAGTCTGGAAAACCCGAAGGGAGCATGAGCCGTATGATCTTGAGGGGGACATGTGGCATTCGATCCAAGCATTCGGGGAAATGAGCTTCAAGAGTTTCGAAGTGAGAAGTGCATAAAACTTCGAAAGAGTCGAAGCCTGAACTCCCGAAGAAATCGTGGACCATTGATCTCAAAATCAACATGGAGTTGTTGATATTAGTGGTAGTGCCTCTCAAAATCCTAAAGGCCCAAAGCACCGAAGTGCCCGAAGTCCCGAAGAGCCGAAGTGCCCGAAGTCCCGAAGCGCTCGAAGTCCGAAAGACCCGAAACACCTAAAGCCCGAAGGCCTGGAGTAAGTCTCAGTCGTATGATTTAAATGGACACGCAGTACCAGATCTAGGGCTCTGGAGGAAAGTGAAGGGGAAAAAGAAAGATTTGAGTTTTGATTTTCCCGGAGCCTGGAGACCCGAAGGGATATAAGCCATTGATCCAGGAGCCACGTGTCACCAGATCCTTAGCTCCGGGTAAAAGTGCATGGAAGAGGATGAGTTTTGAGATTTTATTTTCCCGGAGTCCGGAGACCCGAAGGAGATCTCAGCTATCGATTTAAGAGGATACGTGGCAACCATCAGTATGGATACGTGGTGCACTCGTTGGTCATGAAACTAGGAACCTATTCGGCAGTGACATGTGGCATTCAGTCCAGGCAGTGCGTGGCCTCCCCCTAGGAACTAAGCCTCGTCCTGATCTCGAGGGTTCAGTTAATAAATACAAGGACGGGTGGTTGAAACCTCGACTCACTTAGTAATTAGAAGGAATGGAAGGCTCGGTCGTGGGTACTGAACCGTCAAGCGTGGTACCCCTATGGTCAGATTTTCCTACAGAAACATACCAATATAAGCTCATGTCTGATAGAGGGATACATGCACAATCTGACAGAGAACTCTCGGACACAATTCTTTGAATGTAGTGATCAGATCATGCCCCTGGTGGTTGTGGACAGTTTGAAGTATAAGTAGGTAGTTTTGATATTTTTTTATGGTCGTCAACTAGTTGAGCAGAGCTCCCTATTTTGTAATGTTTTGATGCCAAAACTGTTCTCTAGTTATGTATCGGTTTTGAGACTTTCAAATTAATAGAAGTCAACCTCTTTTCATCTGTTTGTAAAAATTGTGCTAAAACACTCGGGCATGGAGGATTCAATAGAAGGTTGTTATGCTGTTGTAATGTAGGTTTGATTGCAGCGGTATCATGACCAGTTTTAGTCATATTCCTTGTGATCTTTTCCCCTCTTACACTGAATGTCTCAGGCATGGAGGATCCAGTCGAGTTGTTGTAGCTGCATGGTGATGTAGGTTTGATCATTGTGCTATGGTGACTGTGTTGTTTGGACATATTTCAGTGTCTGAAGATTGAGATTAAGAGCGATCTTGAGTCTGAGTTTTTCTTCTCCAAGTTGCTCTAAGTCCTGATGCCCATAACAATATTGTCCACCTTTCTTACTAAGTCTTCCCTCTTCTCACACTTAAACTCAATTCACTGACTGAAGTTAGTTGTGGTCCTCACTTCCCTGTGCATTTCTTGTCCAGTTCTGTGTTGAACATCATTCATATATTGAGTTTTTTCCATTGACCTCCACTCATATAAAACCAACATCCACCAAAAACTCTTTTGGGTACTAGGCTTATCCTCCCGCAATCTGAGTTTGACTTTCAGTGGTAACATTCATGGCGTCGTTTTTGGGGAACAAATTGAAGACTTTTCCCTGGGATAGATTGACAAAAAGCTTCTGGTTTTGAAGGTGCATCAGACATTAGAACCATTGAAGATTGCAACTTTCACCTAGAAACTCCACAATCGAATACTCCACTCGGGAGGATCCTATTGACAGAAAGATGACCATACCGAAGGGGAAGACTATATTCATTCCATCATGTTCTTGTTTATCAACTCATTTCTCTCTTTCCCTTCACATATAAAGAGGATTATCCTCTTCTTTTACTATTCATATGATAATAGGCCTTCCTTTATTTATCCATCCTTGGAAGAAGAAAACATGCCCTCTTATTTTGTTGTAGATATCGATCTCGTGTCTTCACCTCTGCCTATTCATAAAAGTGAGATCTGTATTGCATATCCTCTTGAAATTGATCACCCTTGTAGCTCTGAGGAGGTTGAAAATATTTCACAGTCTCCTCAAATCTCGTTACCCTCCGTTATTCCTGCTGAGCCTTGCCATCAACTCGTAAATACTCATGATCAACCAAATGATTTTGAAATTAAAATCAGAAATAAGTTGTTTAAACCTATGAGGTTGCCATATCGCCTTAATCCTTATCCTCTTGACTCCTTTGAGTATGTTCCTCAGTTTTCTGGAGAATACCATGTTACAACCAAGATGAACTTGGAGGTCTTTAATAAATTTGTTGATCAGTTTGAGATTGTTCATGAGGATGTTACCATGAGGTTGTTCTCACATTATTTGTCTGGAAATATTGCTGTGTGGTTTAGATGTTTGGAAGCCGGTTCTATTGGCTCCTAGACCGAGCTATGCCATGCATTTTTAAAGTGTTGGGGTGAGAACAAGTTCCTTGATCAATACTGGTTTGAATTTAATGCATTGAGGAGAGGGGAAAAGGAATCCTTGGCTGTCTTCAACATGAGGTTTTATAGTGTTTATCATAGTATACCTATGGAGATCAGATGCACAGAGACTGTTGCCATGGTGTACTATGTCACAGATCAACATCCAGAGATGGTCCTTCTCCCAAGAGAGAGGAAATCTTCATCGTTAAGACACATGTTTGAAGATACTGAAGAATTCAAAGAGAACATCAAGGCTAGCAAGGGGGTTCATATGCAAGCATATCTTGAAAAATTGCATGTGCCTAAGGAAGAATACTGTCAACATGTTTTAGATTCTAAGCAAGAAGATAGTGATTATGAATCAGAGATGGAACAACAACAAGGAAAAGAGACTGCAGTTGATGATGATTGAGAATTGTTTTCGAAGGATTAGGGAAGTTTTTTATTTGCAAGAAGAGAGGCATTTACAGAGGAGCAGTCTGGTCTTCTAACGTGGCCAGGATTCTGTCACATGATTAATGATCCTATGGATATATACATGGAATCATATGTTTCATATTTTTAGGATTTCCAAGAGCATACCACAGAGCTTTTTCCTTTATACATTGAGGAAAAACATTGTGTGGAAATCCGCCATTTTGTGCCTATAGAGGACAAAGAGCCGAGCTTTCCCATGGTTCTTGTTTATTGTGATTATGATTATGATCCTTGGGAGAGTCATGAAGAAGAAGAGGGAGAGACAAATGGGAAACTCATATCCTTCCCAGAGATTACAAATGAGAAACCATCACTTGGGATCAGTCAGCCTGCATCAACCATTTGCTCACCCGTGATTGCCAGAGACATTCAACCAAGTGTGAGAAACTGTAACACAAAGCATGTTTTATGTCACCAACCCAGTGGGTTTTGTCATTTTCTCTATGAACCTGTAGGGGAGTACATGGAGTTTCATTTCCTTCATGTCTTGGAGCCACTCAACTTTATCCTGACTTCAACACTGGGAGGAGAGATGAAAAATGTAATCATTTTGCTGTCACAGTTGCATTGTTTTTATTTGATCAGTGACAGAGTAAACAAGTTTGCATTTAGTGAGTTTATTGAATGGCTATGGTGGAAGTTTTCTTTCACCTAGCTCTTTGTAAAAATCAATTAGTCTAGGAATGTACATAAATAAGATCCTCCTGGAGCCCATGTATTTTTCTTTCATTTTTAGGATAGTGTGCTTGTCGGCCTTTAATCCTCAGTAGGATGTTTTTTGAGCATGAATCCATAACCAAATGCATAAGGTGACGGGAACTGTTTGTTCTTGGCAGCTCATAGGGAGCATGCCATCCCCTATGGAGCCAAATGTTATCACATACAGTTGTCAAGGGCAGCAGGTTGTCCAAGCTCACGACCTACACAAGAAACATCAAAGTGCAACGTTCAGAGTAGTCCATTTCGGGTTCGAAATGCAAGAAACATGCGAGATCAATTTCAATGGTGGACATTCCTGAGAATATCAGATCGACAGTTCGTAGGAATCGAGGGTTCAAAATATTGTTAAATTTGTTTGTCAAAAGTCCGAAGTCTCGAAAACTTGAAGTGAGCATGAGCTGTCTGATATTGAGGGGGACAGGTGGCAGCCAATCCAAGCGTTCTGGGAAATGAGCTTCGGGAGTTTCGAAGTGAGAAGTGTATAAAACTTTTAAAGAGCCGAAGCTTGAACTCTGAAAGCAATCATGGACCATTGATCTCAAAATTAATAGGGCACCATTGATCTTAGCCGCAGTGCCTCCCAAAGTCCCAAAGGCCCGAAGCACTGAAGTGCCTGAAGTCTTGAAGTGCCTGAAGTCTCGAAGTTCCTGAAGTCCCGAAGACCCGAAACAACCGAAGCCTGAAGGCCCAGAGTAATTCTTAGTTGTCCAATTCAAATGGACACATGACACCAGATCTAGGGATTCAGAGGAAAGAGAAGGGGAAAAAGCGAGATTTGAGTTTTGATTTTCCCGGAGCCCAGAGACCCGAAGGGATCTTAGTCGTTGATCCAAGATCCACGTGTCGCCAGATCCTTATCTCTGGGTAAAATCACATGGAAGAGGATGAGGTTTGAGATTTGATTTTCTCAGAGTTCGGAGATCCGAAGGAGATCTCAGCCGTCGATTTAAGAGGATACGCGGAAATCACCAGTATGGACATGTGGTGCACTCATCAGTCGTGACACCAGGCACCTATTCGACAGTGACACGTGGCACTCAGTCTAGGCAGCGCATGGCCTCCCCCTAGGAACTAAGCCTCGTCCTAATATCGAGGGTTTAGTTAATAAAATAAAGGATGGGTGGTTGAAACCTTGACTCACTTAGTAATTAGAAGGCATGGAAGGCTCGACTTTGGGGACTGAACCATCAGGCGTGGTACCCCTATGGTCGGATTTTTCTACAGACCCATACCGATCTGAGCTCGCATCTGATAGAGGGATACATACACAGTCTGACAGAGGACTGCTCAGACACAATGGTTTGAATGTAGTGATCATATTGCACCCCTGGTGGTTGTGGATAGTTCGAAGTATAAGTAGATATTTTTGATATTTTTTTATGGTCATCAATTGGTTGAGAAGAGCTCCCTATTTTGTAATGTTTTGATGCCAGAACTGTTCTCTGGTTATGTATCAGATTTGAGACTTCCAAATTAATAGAATCCAACCTCTTTTCATCTCTTTGTAAAAACTAGGCTAAAACACTTGGTCATGGAGGATCCAATCAAGGGTTGTTGTTCTGTTGTAATGTAGGATTGATTGCAGTGGTATCATGACCATTTTTAGTCATATTCCTTGTGATCTTTTCCCCTCTTACACTGAATGGCTCAGGCATGGAGGATCCAGTCAAGTTGTTGTAGCTGGATGGTGATGTAGGTTTGATTATTGTGTTGTGGTGACTATGTTGTTTGGACTTATTTCAATGTCTGAAGCTTAATCTTAAGAGCGATCTTGAGTCTGAGTTTTTCTTCTCCAAGCTGCTCAAAGGCATGATGCACATAGAAGTCTTGTCCACCTTTCTTACTAAGTATTCCCTCTGCTCACACTTAAAATCAATTCATTGACTGAAGTTAGTTGTGGCCCTCACTTCCCTGTGCATTTCCTGTCCAATTCTGTGTTGAACATCATTCATAGATTGAGTTTTCTCCATTGACCTCCACTCATATAAAACCAACATCCACCAAAAACTTTGATGGGTACTAGGCTTATCCTCCCGCAATTTGAGGGTGACTTTCAGTGCTAACAAAATGGATCTTTGGAAAATAGGATGAGATGAGAGGACACATTCTCAAGGTTTAATTTCTCACATTGGATCCAAAAAGATTTGAAAATCTCCAAGATTTCTTTACCAAATATAAGGATTTACTATCGCAACTCAAGGCTTGCGGGTTTGATAAATCTAAGGAGGAGAAACAAATGGTTCTCACCATTCTCTCCAAGATTGGTCCTAAATTCTTGGTGTTTTTTATACACTTTCCATTCAGTTAGATTCACCTATGGAGCCACCTGGAAGATTCCTTCTCTTGAGGAATTTATCGAATCTCTTACACAAGAGAAAACCAAGCTCATCAAAATGGGAAAAATGAAAGGCCCAAAGGAACATGAAATTACCGTGAAATATTGTAGTGGTCATCAATATTAGAAATATAAATATAAATACAAAATCAAATCTCATGCAAATCCGAAGAAGGAAGGGTACTCAAAACCCTTCAACAATGCCTCCGGATCCAAAGGTGGAAAGGGAAGAAAAGGGGAGAAATGCACATACTTCCATAAAGGATTCCATATAGAATCCACATGTATGCAGAACAATATAGATCTAATGAACCAAATACTTTAGCAAAACAACCTTGGAGATCACATCCCTGAGGGTGCCAAGAAGAAGAAGCCAGAAGATCAAAATCCCAAGAAAGGCAATTCTAGCCATGCCTTGATTGCCATCAACTCCTCTCCCAATGCTTGGATCGTATATTCAGGAGCATCACACCACATGGCTGCCAAAAAATAGGTATATTATCCATTGGATGCATGCAAAGGTATCCTATTCTTATGGGGGACAAATCTCCAGTTGAGGTCACCGACAAAGGAAGGATTGAACTCACAAACAAAAGTTTCGAGAATGTGTTGCACGTTCCCAAAATTTCCTTCAATCTTCTCTCCATGTATCGGATGAAAAATTATGGCACTGGAAAGAAATTCATATTCACACCTGATGCAGTGGATATCTATGACATGCAAACCAATTTCAGGATTGCTACCGATGAGGTAAATCATCAATCTAGGCTTTACACATTTTTTGAATTTATTGAACCAGATGCTACTTTACTGCTTACCCATGTTGATGATAACAGTAGGATATGGCACGAAGGTTCGGGAATTTAAATTTCAAATATATGCAACAACTTATCAAGAAAGGAATGGTTGATGGTCTACCAAACATCCATTTCTCCAAAGGAATGTTTGAGGGATGTGTTCTTGGAAAACACCCTCAAGAGAATTTCGACAAAGGAAAGACACAAAGGGATTCCTCTCCTTTATGTCTAATCCACAGTGACCTCATGGGCCCTTTTCTGCATCCATAAATCAACAAAGCAAGGTACGTTCTCATTTTTATTGATGATTTCTCATGCTTCACATGGATTTTCTTTCTCAGGAAAAAATCATAGGTCTTTCAACACCTCAAAGATTTCAAAGCCCTTGTTGAGACACAGTCATGAAAGAAAATAAAAATCCTCTAAAATGATAATGGGAGAGAGTATGTCAACCATGAAATCCAACATATTTTTCATGAGGGAGGCATTTAGTTGCAGCACACGGTTCCTTATACTCCACAACAAAACAGAGTTGCTGAGCAGAAAAATATCTCTCTAAAAGAGATGGCATCTTGCATGCTACATGCAAAGTCACTTGCACATATATTATGGGCCGAAGCACTTAATTATGCAACCTACATCCAAAATAGATCTCCCCATACATCTGTCAAGGATAAGACCCCCTACGAGGCTTAGAGTGGCCTGAAACTGGAGGTGGCCCACTTTCATATTTTTGGTTCACGTGCATGGGCCTAGATTCCCTCTGAAAAGAGGAAGGCACTTGATCCACAAAGCACCTAGTTTATATTTGTTGGATACCCTGATGGTGTGAAGGGATACAGACTTATTTATATTTCCTCGGACCGACTCACCATTGAGCGAAGTGTCCAATTCAAGGAAAGTGTCTCACATGTACCTCGATAGCCGCATGCATACACCTTTGTTCTTCCACCTATCAGAGATGATGAGCATGAACATATCGAATCTTCTTCAGATGAGAGTTTTGATTTAGAGGATTCACATGATCTAGATATAGAGTCAGTACATTCAGATGTAGAGTCAGTGCATGCAGATGCATATGCATATGTAGAGCTAGAGCCGAGGCTCAAGTGGGCTCATACTACTCTTCATGATGTAGGGGATATTATTGGGGATCCATCTCATACTATGAGGACTCGATCTGATTTCGAGGAGACTCCTCTTAAACTCACTGCCACTGAACCGTTCCCACCTAGGAATAGATTTTTGGTTCAGTATTCAGATCCAAAGTACTATGGTGAGGCTACTGGAAATGCATTTTAGGAATCCGCCATTCAGGATGAGCACAACTCTGTTAAGAACCAAATATCAATATAGCATAAAAAAACCTCAAAAAAAGTACTCAACGCCTTGAAAAAGATATAATTTCAGATAATAAGATTCTTCGAGGGGGAAACCTCCTTTTACCCCACTTAAATGTTCAAGTACAAGATGATTCAAAATGAAAATTTCTCCTTGGTATATATAGGAGACTAGGAGGTATAATTACAACTAATGGCCTAAAGCCGACATAAATAAAATAACATTACTAATNNNAATTACAACTAATGGCCTAAAGCCGACATAAATAAAATAACATTACTAATATAATATGCCCCAATTAAGGGGTAATGAGCCAATATTAGGGCTTAACATGCCCCTCCCCTTGAGACAAGTGTTGTCCACAATGCTTGAGTAACTCTGGATGCTTCTGTATAAAAGAATCATCTTCCTAAGTGGAATCTTTAGCCGGTAGTTTCCTCCATTTAATGAGATACTCTGAAATGGATCTATTCCTCAGCTGGCGAATTCTTGTGTCAGTGATGGTTTCAGGCTCCAATATGATTTTTCCTTCTTCGTCAAGTTCTGGAAATATAGTTTGAACTGGGATCTTGTCGCCTATAACCTTCTTTAAGCATGAAACATGGAAAATTGGGTGTACTCGTGAAGATGCAGGCAACTCCAATTTGTATGCCATAGTACCAATATTTTGCAACAC
>ML816822.1:49058-61013 GCA_009831015.1 Picea engelmannii
TTCAGGTCTGGGGCTTTTTCTTTCATTTCTTCTTGGTGGTTGATTTTCCTTCTTTGTTTCTGCAGAGTGACTGTTGCCAATGTTTGAGGATTTGACAAACTTGATAGATTCTGTATTACTTGGATGATCACTACTTGACCCTTATTCATATCCCAATCCAGCTTTCAACTTTGAATTTCTTTGTTGATTTAAAATGGAGCTTAATTCTTCTGAGGCTTTAATACTTGGCATATTTTGATGATACAATCCTTTAAATTTCTCCATTTCTTTTCTAGTTTTTACTATCTCTTCTTCTAAGGCTTCACACTTGAATTTCTTCTCTGACAATTGTTGTTTCAATATGTCTTCTATTTTCTTTGCCTCTTCTAATTCCACCTTCAACAGAGCAAAGTCTTCATCAGGTTTTTTGTTGTCTTTCTCGAGCTGTGTCAACAATTGTTTTTGTTTTCTGTTCTTGGTTCTGAGTCTATCGATTTCTTCCAATGCACTGATCAATTCTCCTTCCAAATCAACCACAGCTTCTTCATCATTCTCATCACTGCCTATGCTTTTATTATCATAATCCTCCTTGGCCATAAGCATGAAGTCATTTGCCTTATCTTCACAAGATGAGTCACTATTGGTGTCTTCTGAGGAATTGTCATTATTTGCAACCAAACTTTTCTTCTTATTATATTTCTTGTAATTGTACTTCGTTTCATCATCAGAGTTCCGATCCTTTTTCTGATGGGGACACTTAGATGCAAAATGACCTATCTTACCACAGTTAAAACATTTGAAGGGCAACTTCCCTTGATATTTTCCTGATCCTTTCTTTAACCTTCTCACAAATTTTGCCTCAATATCATCTAATTCTGAATTAGTATTCTTGTCTGCTTTAAAAGATGCTTCTCTAGTACTGGATTTGTCTTTGTTAATTCTCATTTAATATGTAGTTAGAGTTCCTAGAAGTTGATCAATGGACAGAGTTTTAAGATCATTTAATTATTCTATTGCAGAGACTTTTGGATTAAATTTATCAGGCAGAGATCTTAAAATCTTCTAAACTAGGAGTGAATCATCAAACTTCTCACCAAGACCCTTCATGGAATTTACAAGTTCTTCAACTCTTAAAAAATACTTTCTAATTGTTTCATCTTCATTCATCTTTAGTTGTTCAAATTTCAATCTGTATGTTTGGAGTTTGGCATCTTTTACTTTCTGATTTCCTTTATAACTATTAATAAGTTTATCCCACATTGCTTTGGCAGTATCAAGATGCATCACCTTTACAAACTCAGCTTCAGCAAGTCCATTCAAGATAGCATTCATCCCCTTAGCATTAAAATGAAACTCTAACTTATCATCCTTGGAGGCTAGCACAACAGGATTTGTATATCCAGTCTCTACTACATCCCAAACATCAGCACCCAAGGCCATTAAGTATGTTCTCATTCTAATATTCTAGAAGGCAAAATTTGTTCCATCAAATAGAGGGGGCTTAGAGGCTGAAGTCCGCTTCATGACTTGTCATGTTTAAGCTTACAGATCTACCTTTGAATCAAAGGAACCGGCTCTGATACCAATTGTTGAAATTACTAATACAACTGAGAGGGGGGGGTGAATCAGTTGTCTTTGAGATTAAACAATCATAAGTCTATTAAAAAATTCTTAATCTTTCTTCAAGTGATCATCAACATTATATAACATATGGATAGTAAAAGTAAAAAGCATCAGTCACACACAAGATATACATAGAGACATATTTTCACGAGGAAACCCATAAAGGGAGAACCTCCTCTTCTTCGAAATGATAGGCAGTCTTTTAAGTTTTGTACATCATATTTAATTGAGCACCAACTCAATGTGAGGCTGCTACCTCTGTTTTACAAGATGCAACTTGTTTGAGAGCACCAACTCTCTGGTTTCTCTAGCATCCACTATAAGGAAGCACCAACTCCTTGAATATTCCAGCACCAACTGGATGGAAGCACCAACTTCCTGAATGTTACAGCACCAACTGGATGGAAGCACCAACTTCCAGTTACACAGGCTCCAACCTGTATAACAGAGAACACTTGTTCTCCCTTGCACCACTCTGCCACCCTGGTTTCTCTGGCTGCAACCAGATGGAAGCTACAACTTCCTGTGTTCAAGCTCCCACTTGAACCTCTAAGGACAAAAGTCCTCCCGAGCACCTCCCAACCTCCATAGAATGTTAATAAATAAATAAACAGTCAACTACACAGATAAATCAATTCATACCAACCTTTCTTTGTTCTGAAAATTTGGTCTTCTACAAACTGTTCTGCTGTTCTTCTCTTCCTCTGTCTGTTCAGCGGGTATGCTCTACATCAACTCGTTCTCTCATTCTTCTCTACTCCAACTTGTTATGTTATTCTGCTCTGCGTTTCATCTCATACTGCACATATGCTTAATCTCCTCCTGCACATTCTCTCCTTTTACTTTTCTTACGGTTTCATTCTTTTCTCATACAGAATAGCCAACCACACGCTGTCTTTCTCTTTTTATTTTATACACCCTCACGACGGTTCAAATTCCCATCTCCTTCGGCAAAAGGAAGACAAATATCTGAGAAAATGAAACGCCAATAGATTCGCAATCATGAATCTGTTTCACTAACAGATTCGTAACTAAGGAGTTAACTCTGAGAGAGAACAATAACCTTCCGATCATATTCCAATTTATCCGCACCATTGGATGAACTTTATTAATCTTGCCTTTAAATCGGGTTTCGGCATTTCGACATTCCTGTACCCAAGTGTCTTGACACTTCATGTCGCGATCTCCGAAGCTCCAAAATGGAGCTTATCTGGACTGACTCCTTCCCTTTCTCATGACCAACGGTTGTGACCACAGTCTTATGCATAAGGCGCTTTCACGATTTCGTATATCGCGAATTTGACATTCCTGATGTTCAATGTTCTTGTCACTTACAAATCCCGATCCACAAAATTTCCTAAAGAAGTCGAATCAATGATCCAGATCAAATCTTGATCTGACGGTTGCAATTACATCGCTATTTCACATATCGCGATTTCGTAATTCATGTTGCATCGTTTCTTTTGCCTCTCCATGTCGCGATTCGTGAAACTTCGATAAGGAGTTGAATCAATGGTCTAGATTCAATCTTGACTCAACGACTGCGATCAAGTCGCGATTTCGCATATCGCGAAATCGATATTCCTGATGTTAATAACCTTTGACATGTTCAACACTCGATCCGCAAAATTTCGACACGGGCTGTAATCAACAGTCCAGATTCAATCTTGACTCAACGGCTGCAATCAAGTCACGATTTCTCATATCGCGAAATTGAGATTCCTGATGTTAATAACCTTTGACATGTTCAACACTTGATCCGTGAAATTCTGACACGGGCTGTAATCAACGGTCCAGATTCAATCTTGACTCAACGACTGCGATTGAATCACGATTTTGCATTTCTTGTTGTATTGTTTTCTTTTCCTCTTGATGTTGCGATCCCTGAAACTCTGAAACAGACTGGAATCAATGGTCCAAATCAAAGCTTGATCTGACGGCTCAGATTACATCGTGATTTTGCATATCGCGATTACGCCTGCTTCTCCTTGTACCTTAAAGAATGTGCAGGTTCTTCTTGATCCAACGATGGTCGGATCCTGGGCTTGAATCTGACGGTTGATATCTGTCCTCCTCTTCAACGATAAGAGATTCTTCTCAACCTTTACGGATCTTTGATTACTCTATCAATGTTGCGTTGACTTTGATCATTCGCTGCCTTCGTGAACTCATCTTCTGTTTGCCTGTCGATTACAAACTTCCTGTATTCATGCCATCTTCATTGTTGTTCTTTCCATCAATGACAAGCATTCCCTGTCTGTTAAATATTTGCCAACATCATCACCAGACTAGCACATTACCCATGATTCCCTTATATCCTCCTCACTTCACTATGTTTCAGTCAGTTAACTGAAGAATGATAGACTAGTTAACTCAGCTAGGTGGCAATTCCCTCTCAAAATTGCGTGAGATACTAGACTAGGTGGTAGTTTACTCCTGTAACTACTGGTGTGTGTCCAGATCACTCTAGACCACCACTATGACGCATTGGATTCTCCTCCAGTGCGCATTGGTTGAGTTATATAGAGTATATCATGTGTAAATTATCATTTATTTCATTTGGTTAATGCTAATTCTTCCATTATTTCTCTTCTACTTCTCTTTTCTCATATTTTATCTGCAACTGTGTATGTCAATTCCCAGCTAGATCTATTTTGTGCAGATTCAACATATTTATAGTTACAACCTGACCCTAACCGTCGGTACTGCCTCGAAGCCAACCAACCAGGTTCCTCCACTAGTACTTTAAGCATCAAGTTAGCAAGATGGGATTTCCTTGGATGACCCAAAAGGTATAGGAACACACCCTATGGTCATATAAGAGATAAGGAGTACTAGAAAACAAGTTCCACATCAGGGGGATGCTGCTCAAAGGATCAAGGAAAATAGGGAAGCTTGCAAATTCGTTAGCATAATCTTGCACCTAGGTTGTCCTCCTCATCCATGCCCTCATAGGTGCCTTTATACAATCCTCAGTGGGTTGAGGTGGTTATATTCCATTGTGTATGATCCAAGGGAGGTTTTGGAATGAGCCCAACCAAAAAATCCACCCAAAAATGTGGAATATTTTTTTTTTTAATATTTTTTGAGGGCATCCGTGAGTTGCAAACTAGAAAGGCGCATACATCCGTGGTTTTCACATGGGTGAATCACAGATGGAAACATTTTTTTTTTTTGTAAGTGATTTTGATGAAGGAGGATGGGATTTAATTTTTCAAGCTAGGGAAAAGGACTAAGCCATCTCACAAATGCAATTGATATGGCAAGTTGTGGTATAAAACATACCTCTTTAGTTTTTTATGATGATTGTTAGCTTGTTTTCTTGGTCCCCCAATACTTGGAGTGAATATGGATGGCTGAATCATCTGTTTTCTACCCTCTTCCAAGATTTTACAAGCATATTTGAGTGGCTTGTTGAACATGGCTTCTTTTCTAGTTCCTCTTGGCTTGATGAAAGTGGTTTGATTTGCACTTGTGATAGCTTCTTGTCCAATGAATACTAGGCCTTCATGCTTGGGCCTCTATCGAGGTACAATGGGAATCAAAATACCTTATCCCTCATAGCCCATTTTCCTCATGATCTTGGAACCAATGTGATGAGCGTCCAAAATGGCATACTTTTTGTTGGTGTAAATATATGCTTAGTATATTTCACTCATTTATATGTCAATATGGGATTCGTAATCAAAAGAGTTGTTACACTGTATGTGCCGAAAACAGGTAACCTACATATGTTTGTTGTATCTATCTCAATCAGGAAATAACATAACACTCTGTTTCTAGAATATCTGAATACTTCACACAACTTTAAACTCAAAAGATAAAATTGATAACAAAAATCTCAAACAAACACTCAATTAAAAAGGCCCTTGCTTAGATGACAAGTTTGTTCATTAAAGGTTCATGAAATGAAGAGATGAACTCAGATCTTGCTTCTTGTAGCAATTAAAAAAGTAATCAACAATCTACTTTATTCACTCTTAGAAATAAATCAATCATGTCTCTATTAATTCCAATCAAACCTTCTTTAATACAGGAAACAATCAATATGATTGAGAGACTTCATTATATGGAACATGAAGGTGAGAGATGAAGTCTTATGCTTCCTGTACCTACTAAGAACACCACAATCATAAATTCAAAGTAATAACATTTACTTACTTAACAATCCCACACATTTATCAAACTCTTATCAATTAAATACCAATCTGCAGAAATGGAAATGGAATTATCTACTATGTTCAATGTATAATCATTTACAACACACAAATATTAAATGTTCACACTCACACAATTGACTTACAACACAAAAACACATGTACATGGAGGTTTACCTTGGTTGGGGAGGTGGGCCCTTGCCGAACCGACAAGGTACCTCTAAAGAAATTGCAGACTAAAACGCTTTACTCATGCTCATGAATTGCACAAAATATCATTTGTATTCCTTCAATTGATCGATTGAACCAACAATTCAACATTTCATTCAGTATAACAATATATATCATTCTTTACTTACTACTTACTCCCTATCATCTACACAACATCCCTTTTAAGGAAGGTGAGTCGTTATTACCAAGATCTAAAGATAATTATCAAATTGTTTTAAAATATTACAATTGGTAATTCATATTATATCTCTAGGGATGGAGTTCATCCTCATGACACAAAGTTCATGAACGATGAATTCTATCGTGATATTGAAAACTACCTCAAGAGACTTCTGTCCAACTAACTTCTTGGAATCACCACCATCATACTCATTCAACATGTAAATCCTGTAGATATGGGCTTAGTACTGGATGAACACAATCACGACTATGGGTACCGGACCAACGCAAGGGTAGTACTGGAATAGGCACGAGACTATTACCAGATGAGGAATTGGGATTGTGGTACCGGATGAGGTGCTAAGATGGTGGTACCGGATGAGGCACTGAGATTGTGGTACCAGATGAGGCGCTAAGCTGGTGGTACCGCATGAGGCGCTGAGCTGGTACCGAAATAGGTGCTGAATTGGTAGTATCGGAATAGGTGTTGAATTGGTAGTACCAGAATAGATGAAATAGCGGAGTACCAGATCAGTGGAGTACTAGATCTTACGGAGTACCGAATCAAGCAATTGTTGCAGTACCAGATGGAGCTGCTTAAGAGTCAAAGTAATTATGAGCATAAATAATCAACCATTTAATCCAATTTAATCAAGAAAATCAAACAAATCATGCTTTAACATAAGTTACCTCTCTATGCACACGGACATGGTCACAAAGTAGGTTTGTGGAGGAAATGGTCAATTATATACACATAACATAGGTAAAATAGACTCAGATAGAGGCTAATATAGGATACTACAAGTGTCAAAATGGAGACTCAACATTTCCCCCATGCTAAAGTCATTGCATGTCCTCATGCAACAACATCAAAACTGATGATCAAAATTTTGCAAAACTAAACCATTGCCCATCATTTATCTGGCTGTAGGATGTTGAGACCAGAAGCTTCGCTCCTAAGTTCCTTCTTAATCACCCTGGTGTATTGGACCAAACATAAAACTTTGTTGAGTTTAGCGGAGACCTCTTGTTATGCATCCTATAACTTTAGGTTATATTCTTTCAATTGTGCATTATCTGCCTTAATGTGCCTATCCAACACTTGGTACTCCGTAACTTCTTGTTTCAACTTCTCATTTTGTTTTTTCATCTTCCCAATCTTCACTATCATTTGTTGTTTTCTTAGAGAATTGTTAGGATCAGATGTGGTTGTTTGTTCAATCTCCTCGTCTCAGGCTTCCTTCTACTTTCTTAGACCTCTCAAGGTTTCTGCCACCAACCCCTTGATATCACTAATCGTAGCTTCATAGACACTTTATTTCTCTGGAGAAGTCAAAATATCAATAGGCTCTTTTGGAAGAGAAGGCACATATGGAATTGTTATCTGTTTGGCCATGCTCCTGGTGGTTCTTCATACAGGAAGTGAGACTTCCTCAGATTTGTTGATAGGGGTGGAAGTCTCCTCAAACAAATTCCTCTTCTTCATTTTAATATTAGTTATAGGCCTGTAAACTTGTTTCTCTTGAGTTGATTAGATTTTTACCTTGGAGGACTGAACTGTGGGTTCTGGAGTCAGTCCTTGCTGAACATTCCCTATTTCCACTCTAGAGGACTGAGGTGTAGGCTCTGAGATTTGTTTCTTTTTATCCTTCCTTGTTTTAAGCTTCCCCTCACTTCCACTTGTCATCTTAGGAGTTTCCTCTGACTCACTAATCGTTTCTTGAGGAGACACAATAGCTGCTTTAGGGGTCTTTTCCAACTCCTTAACCGCTTCTTGAGGAAACTCAATAGTTTCCTCAGGGACATCATGTGAAACTTCCTGTTGACCTTTTTTCTTCCTCTTTCGCTTCTCATTTTGTGGTAGTTGATATTTATGACTCGAGGCTAGACTCAGTTCTTTAAATTGGGTAGGCCTCTCCTTCTTAGATGTAGTGGGCTCCTCTAGGATTCGTTCTGCTGACATACCCTTCTTTTGACCCTTTTTCCTGCTCTGAATGTTTAGTTCATGGGTCTTTTCCAAATTTATAACTGGTTTTGGTGATAACTCAATGGTTTCTTCAGGAGCACTATCTGATCGTTCACCTTGCCCATAGTCCTTCCTTTTCTGTTTTTTAGTTTTTGGAATCAAGGTTGGACTTATTTTCTGATATTGGGAGGTTTTCTTCTTTTTGGATGCAATGGGCTCCTCCACAACAGACTTATCTTTCTCCAATTCATCAATAGGCTGGGATGAGATAGGTGTACTAGTGGCTTCTTCACCCCCTAACTTCTTCCCCTTTTTTTTCTTTGTCTTTCTGCTGGACCCCTCACTGTGTACTTCTATTTCCTGTTGTTCTACAGATTTGGAAATTCCTTCCAGAGAAAAATTCTGTTGGAGTAGTTTTTTCCAACTACTTCCTTTTTTTCTTAAGGCATGGACAACCAAAATTTTCATTAGGCCATGGTGATGGAGCCTAGTTTCAGGTTTCTTGGAAGTTTATTTAACTCCTCTCACCATTTTATATAAACTCATCCAGAGGAAGTGAGCAAAATCAATTTGTGGCCCTCCTTCAAAATGTGACAAAAGTTTCAAATGGTACATAAAGGTTACTACATACCTCCATTCACAGGTGAGAAATATATGCAAACTAATGAGCATCATCCAATATTCTTCTTTGATGCATCTTCGAGGAATTCCCTTAGTCCAATCGGGGTCCTAATGCTTTGTCCTAAGAAATGTTTGGCAAAGCTTCCTGGCAACGGTCATCCCCTTGAAGTATTTTTCTCCAGATGAAGGTATGCTTGTAGCCTCTACTACAACGGCCTCTGAAATCATTAACTTCATATCTCCAAACTCAACACTTTATCCATCATATGTCTGCACAAAAGCAAGAGAGACTCCTTTGTGATAGCCTTTAAATTTCTCCAAAAATGGGACCCAACCAACCTGTTCAAATCTCTTCTTGCAAGTTTGATATTCTGGTGTTTCCCTATATAACTAGAACAGGGGATCATGCCTATCGATCCCCATGCTGTCTTAAAACAATTCTTAAGGCATATGAGGCAATGGAGCAGAGGATCGAGGGTTGTCACTTCCTTTTCATTACAAAAATAATAATCATAACTACTACTTTTTTGTGGATTTTTCTCAAGCCCAGATTAGTTAATGCTCGCCAGTGTTTTCAATT
This sequence comes from Picea engelmannii, assembly GCA_009831015.1. NCBI lineage: Eukaryota > Viridiplantae > Streptophyta > Pinopsida > Pinales > Pinaceae > Picea > Picea engelmannii. Next base: position 58,375 of record ML816822.1, read on the forward strand.
TTAAGGAGTCTGAAAAACTTAAATAAAACTCCGTCTACTGTCCCGTGGATTTTTCTCGAGCCCGGGCGAGTTCCCACTCGCCGATATTTTCAATTTATAGGAGTCTGAAAAACTTAAAGAAAACTCCATCTACTGTCCCGTGGATTTTCTCGATCCCGGGCCAGTTCCTGCTCACCAGTGTTTTCAATTTTTAGGAGTCTGAAAAACTTAAATAAAACTTCAAATGATCTACCATGGTTGGATAAATGGGTATACCTACACCTGGAAAATTTCCTCCTTATTCATTTATCTACATGAGGACACAATCAATTTTTTGTTTGTTTGTTTGTTGTTAACACCAAAATTTCTATCTAATGACACACTTATTTACAAATATGTACAAAGATAAATTAATTTTCACAATAAAACTTACTGTGGTGGATCAACAAGAGGAGAAACCCCCTTGCTTACCAGTTGCATATTATAATTTTGAAGAACATGTTTGACAAAATCCTCTTTGGATAGAGGCTTATGATAAACCTCCAATCGATGCCCATTCAGGACAAAGGGAGTCTTATTCTCATCAATAGTATTTATCTTAACTGAACCATTTTCATAAACTGTATCAACTTCATAGGGTCCCAACAAACTAGTAGACAATTTACCTTTAAAATTATTGAACCTACTATCATAGAGGAGGGCCCAATCACCTGACTGAAAATACTTATTCTTGATGTACTTGTCATGCCATTTAGTCTTTTTTTCCTATATAAGGGTGTTCCTTTGAAGAGAATCTTGTTTGATCTCATCAAGCTCATTCAAATGTAATAGCCTCTGTTTTTTAGCCTCATCCAGATCCATCCCTAGTTGCATGGCATCCCTAAAGGTTTTTACTTGACATTCTATGGGAAGGAGCACCTGCTTCCCATATACCAACTCATAAGGTGTATGGCCTGTTGTGTTTCTCCAAGATGTCCTATAGGCCCATAAGGCCTCAGGCAACCTATCAACCCAGTATTTGTGATGTAGTTGAACAGTCTTGGTAAGAATAACCTCTATCACCTTGTTAGTTGATTCCATTTGCCCATTTGATTGAGGGTGATAAGGCAAAGATTTTCTATGTTTGATTCTATACTATTCAGTAAGATCTTTGACCAAATTGGAGGTGAATTGGATTCCTTGGTCAGTTACTATTTCTTGAGGTACACCAAAACAAGTAAAGATTTCTTCGAAGAGAACGTATACAATAGATTGTTCATTAGCAGAATATAAAGATTTAGCTTCCACCCATTTGGTCACATAATCTGTGCATACCAATATGTACTTCTTCCTCCAAGACATAGGGTTAATGTGTCCTACAAAATCCAAAGCCCATTTTTCAAAAGGTTCAATTACTACCTGAGCTTTGAGGGGAATCTCATCAACTGTAGTAGGCTTTCCCATCCTTTGGAAATCATCACAACTGGACACATGCTTCTTTGCATCCTTGAAAATAGTTGGCCAATAGTATCCAGACTATAAGATCTTGTATGATGTCATTTTATAAGAAAAATGGCCTCCACATGGACCATCATGACATGCTTTGAATATATCATGCATCTCATCCTCTGAGACACACCTTCTGATCACCAAATCAGGCCCAGTTCGGTATAAACAATCATCATGCCACATGTAATTGATACTTACTGGATAATTATTTGTTTTTCTCTGGAGGACAAATTCTGAGGTAGCTTTCCTGTTACAAGATAGTTGGCTACATCTGCATACCAAGGAATGTAAGTAGAAATAGAAAATAGTTTCTCATCTGGAAAATCATCATCTATTGGAGTATTATCACCTGCATGAATGAGTATAGACAATAAATCAACAACTAAATTATCTTTTCCAGGCCTATCAATAATGGTGATATTGAATTCTTGCAGTAATAACAACCACCTAGTCACTCTAGCATTTGTAACAGGTTTGTTCATAAAAAATATGATAGCTGAATGGTCGGTATGTAAAAAAGCTCCATACCCTGTTATGTAGTGTCTGAAATTGTTAATGGCATGTACTGCTGACAATAATTCTTTTTTAGTGACAGTGTAATTTACTTCAGTAGGTGAAAGATTCTTACTGACAAAGTATATAACATATGGAATTTGGCCTTCCTTTTGTCCTAAAACAACCCCCAAAGCTATATCTGAGGAATCCATGCAGATATGAAAAGGAAGAGACCAATTTGGTCCTCTCAAAACAGGGGCACTTGAAAATTTTGTTTTTAAAATTTCAAAGGATATTTGGCATTGTTCATTCTAACAAAATTCAGCTTCTTTTGCTAACAATTTGAACAGTCGGGAAACTAGATTTGTAAAATTTTGAATGAACCTCCTATAGTAACCAGCATGCCCTAAAAATCTTCTTGCTTCTTTCTGTGAGCTAGGGATTTTGATTTGGGAAATGATGTGAATCTTGGCAGGGTCTACTCTTATTCCAGTACCGGAGATGTGGTGACCTAAAACAATTTCTTCAGTGAGCATCATTCTAGATTTTTCATGACTGAGGGAAAGGTTGGTTTCTTTACACCTAATCAGTACTTTCTCCAAATTGTCCAATGCCTACTCGAAATCATCCCCATATACTGTGAAGTCATCAATGTAGAGTTTGTAAGGTAGCTAGAG
>ML816822.1:66457-86586 GCA_009831015.1 Picea engelmannii
CTAAATTTTTGGAAGCAATAAATCTACCTTTATTATCTCTATATCTACTCATAAAAATAAGAAACTCCAATACTAATGAAACACAAACTTTTAACTAGTAAAGGAAAGAGGACAACCTGACTTTGGAGCAACCCCACCAAAGTGGATGCACAAGTTCTTACCTCTCATCTTACCATCTTCTCTCTTCCCTCATATTGTCCTTAAATCCAATCCAAACTCATAAAAACAATCAAACTCAAAATGCTACCTATTACTGTTTACAACTCCTCGACAACGACACCAAAATGTTGGTGTAAATATATTATTAGTATATTGCACTCATTTATATGTTAATCCGTTATTCGTAATAAAAAGAGTTGTTACACTATATGTGACAAAAAAAGGTAACCTATCTATGTCTGTTGTATCTATCTCAATCAGGAAATAACATAATACGCTATTTCTAGAATATTTGAATGCTTCACACAACTTTAAACTCAAAAGATAAAACTGATAACAAAACTCTCAAACAAACACTCAATTGAAAAGGCCCTTTCTTAGATGATAAGTATGTTCATTACAGGCTCATGAAATGAAGAGATGAACTTAGATCTTGCTTCTTGTAGCAATTAAAACAGTAATCAAGAATCTACTTTATTCACTCTTAGAAATAAATCAATCATAACTCTATTAATTCCAATCAAACCTTCTTTAATATAGGAAAACATCAATATGATTGAGAGACTTAATTATATAGAACATGAAGGTGAGAGATGAATTCTTATGGTTCCTGTACCTACTAACACCACAATCATAAATTCAAAGTAATAACATTTGGTTACTTAACAATCCCACACATCTATCAAACTCTTATCAATTAAATATCAATCTGCATAAATGGAAATGGAATTATCTACTTTGTTCAATGTCTAACCATTTAGTCACTGATTCAAAATCAAATAAATATGTATTGTCCTTAAAATGAATTTAAAATCATTTACAATACATAACTATTAAATGTTCACACTCACACAATTGACTTACAACACATAAAGACATGTACAGGGAGGTTTACCTTGGTTGGGGTGGTGGGCCCTTGCCGAACCAACAAGGTACCTCTAAAGAAATTGCAGACTAAAACGCTTTGCTCATGCTCATGAATTGCACAAAATATTATTTGTATTCCTTCAATTGATCGATTGAATCAACAGTTCAACATTTCATTCAGTATAATGATGTATATCATCCTTTACTTACTACTTACTCCCTATCATCTACACAACATCCCTTTTAAAGAAGGTGAGTCGTTATTACCAAGATCTAAAGATAATTATAAAATGGTTTTAAAATATTACAATTGGTAATTCATATCGTATCTCTCGGGATGGACTTTATCCTCATGACATGAAGTTCATGAGCGATGAAGTCTATCGTGATATTCAAAACTACCTCAAGAGACTTCTATCCAACTAACTTCTTTGAAATAACTATGGGTACCAGACCAGTGCAAAGGTAGTACCGGAATAGGCGCGAGACTGGTATCGAATGAGGCACTGAGATAGTGGTACCAGATGAGGCGTTGAGCTGGTGGTACCAGATGAGGCGCTAAGATGGTGGTACCGGAATAAACACTGAGCGGGTAGTACCAGAAGAACCGATGTGTTGGTACTGGAATAGGCGCTGAATTGGTAGTACCGGAATATGCGCTGAATTGGTAGTACCAGAATATATGGAATAGCAGAGTATCAGATCAATGGAGTTCCAGATCCTGCAGAGTACCAGATCAAGTGATTGTTGCAGTACCAAATGGAGCTTCTTAAGAGTCAAAGTAATTAGGAGCATAAATAATCAACCATGTAATCCAATTTAATCAAGAAAATCAAACAAATCATGCTTTAACATAAGTTACCTCTTGCACACATGCTACAAGACTTTGCGTTGCTACAACACCTTTTGTGTTTTTGAAACACCTCTTGCACAAGTGTTGCAACACCTTCTCTATTGTTGCAACACCTTCTGTGTTGCTGCAACACCTCTTGTGCACATACTATATAGATTCATGTTGTTGCAACACCTCCAATGAGTGGTCAAGGCACGACCATGCTGCATACAGATTCATGTTGTTGCAACACCTCCAACGAGTGGTCAAGGCACGACCATGCTGCAACAATTGGATGGCTTAGAAGCGGTCAAAATTCATGAAAATAGTTGGATCATCTGAGTAAGGAAAAGGATAGACAGAAAATCGACATACCCGACAATGACAATAAATGGATAAAACCATTTACAAACAAATAAGGAAAAAGAAAAAGAACAGTCATATGGAAACCAATTTCTTGTTTAATTGGATAAGTCATTCATAGATGTTTTATATTTAATTTTGTAACCAATTGAGAAACAACCAACATTCTCAAGTCTATCCCCCGATCTCATGAGAAAAATAAGGAATGTAATAGATATATAAATCATCCTCCATTCAAGCATGGATGGAAGAGGAAAAACAAACAAACAAATAATAGAGAATAGAAGTCGTGTACTCTTTTTATGCAATTTAATATAAGGTTCATGTTCCTATTTGAAGTGAGGAATGTGTTAATTTAAGAAGAAGATCTATTGCACTCTTAAACTAGTGTCTGGTCTAATGAGGTAGGCCCCCCTCTGGGATCATGTATTTATTTTATCTTAGATAGTTTAATTATTGTTAATCATTTACATTAACAATCTTTCTTATTTCTTGCAACACATAGAGTTTGCTTTGTTCCTTAATTATTGCAACCCATAGGTTTTACCATGTTCCTTAACTGCTGCAACACATAGGTTCTACCCTGTTTCTTAACTGTTGTAATGCATAGGTTTTACTCTGTTCCGTAGCTACTGCAACACATAGGTTTTACCCTATTTATTGAACATTGCAACACATCTTAATTCTCTATGATGATTGAGTGTTGTGATTCGTTTGCAAGTTCATATTAGACAACAATTCTTGATCTTATGATAGCAGTACATATTTGTTGGTTAATTGGATATGGTGAACATTTATGTTACAACATTCTGAGAATGAATTGAACAACTTGAGCAAGTCTTGAATTTACTTTCCTACAAGTGTGACTTACTTTTCTTGGAGGAGTGGTTTAATTTCCCGCAAGTGTGATCATTTACTCTCCTGCAAGAGTAATTTACTTTTCCACAAGTGTGATTTGCTTTCTTGCAAGTGTGATTTACTTTTTCGCAAGTGTGATTTACTTTCCTGCAATTTTTTCATTCCATTCCTACAAGTGTGGATTTGATTACAAGAAGTTTAGTTTGGTGGCTTGATAAAACATTTCTACATCTTGCCTTGTAACATTCTTTTAAACATACTAAAAACCATTGGCAATTACAACATTATACTTTCATATATGTTTTATGAGAGTTAGTAAGTTCAATACGACCTTGGATTCATAATTAAATGTCCAAATCTGCATTTTCTCACTAATTTAATTAAAAATAATTTGAAAAGTCTGTCATTTTTTGGATCATTGTTGAGGAACTATAAAAATTATAGTTTTTATTTTTCTATTGTTTGGATTTCCATTACATTAGATTGAGTGATACAATTTCTTTTCAGCAATTTGTAGGGTGTTTTTCTAGTATTTTCTATACACAAAGTTAGGGATCAACAAGGTAGATTCATTAGTTCTTCCAAAAATCACCATAAAGTTAACAACGTAGGTCATTATCAAGAGGGAAAGGATCTCAATCATCCAAACTATTTGTCACCTACAACAAGTTTTATTCCCAAGAAGAGACCTGAGAACTCCACTCAAGAACCTAAGACTATATAGTTTTCTATGCATAGAGAGGTTCCACTTTCAGAGGATCTGATCGGTGAAAAATACCACTCTGGGGAGTTCATTTTTCCTAAAGCACCTTTTGAAATAGAAGACATCCCTTGGAGGGAAATGGAACACAAATTTTTTAAAGAAGAGACCTTTGCCTTATGATTTTCAATTAGAGGATCAAATGAAGAGACAAAAATGAAGGATATCCCTCATTCATCCTTGTCGAATTTTCATGGTCTATAAAAGGAAGATCCTGATACACCTTCAAAGAAATGGTTTTTTGAAGAGCTTGTTTAGTAATGGCTTGGAAAACATAGCAAGTTAGATGGCTTGATGCCAGGTATGCATGTCTGGTGCAATTTAGGGTTATAACACTTCCTCTTTGAATTCGACGTATTTTGTAGAAGTTATGATTATGTTTTGGATGACCATAAATTGAAACTTTTCATTACCACGCTCAAGAGTGTTGCAGTATGCTAGTTCATGGGCCTTGGTAGGGATGACATCCACATGTTGGACCGTATGACACATAAATTCTTGAAAAATTACCAATATTATTGAAAAGACAAAGAGAGGAGGGAGTAATTCTTCAAAATGACACAAAATGAAGATGACAGCCTTGAGGATTATGTCAAAAGATTCAACTATAATTTGTAGAGGGAAAGGAAAGAAGCTTTGGATCTCAAGACATGAAATGTCTTATTCCTGAGAGGAATCTGAGATGATTTCATTGAACTTCTCAACTTTATGGGCGAAGGATATATCTCATAGCAAAATTATGATGTCATATTGAAACTTTGTCACAAATATTCTAGAGGTACTTCAAAAATAGGTAAAGGACCAAGAGATATACTAACTAGGTCTGGAAATATTGTTGGAGGTGGAGTCACAAGAGTAGAGATCAAGAATATGCTAGAGTATTTAAAGAATGATATACTTAGTTCCTTGAGCTCTTAGTTGGATACACTGCAAATGAAGAAGAAGAAAGAAGAGATAGAATGGGATTTGGATATATTTTTCTCAAAATGAAGAATGAAACACCTGTGGAAGGAATGTCCATTAGAACAAATAGGTTTGTGGAATATGCAGTAAAAACCATGCTACTTGTAATTGTCCATCCCTACCAATATTAAAATCTATCTATCAAAAAGTTGAGGATGTTATGATCCAATTCCTTAAAAATGATAAAAAGGCAATAATTACAGTCCACTTCAAGGGGGAAACCTCCTTTTACAATATATCCACTTCAAAATACAATATGAGATGAGATAATATGATCCTAATACTATATATATATATATATATATATATATATATATATATATATATATTATATAGGAGAGAAAGGGTTACAATTATGATGAAAGGGTGCAATGAAGGGTTATATCCAACCTACATATATAACACTGGAAATGTAATAATTTAATATCTAGGCCTTAATAAGGGTTTTTATACACAACATGGGCCTTTGTATAGGGATTAACATGCCCCTACCATTCAAACAAGTGTTTTCCTCAACACTTGACTAACCATGGGTTCTTTTGCACAAATAACTCACCTTCCCATATTGCCTCTTCCACTAGTAGGTTCTTCCATTTGACAAGGTACTATGTAATTGCTCGATTTATCATCTTCTTAATTCTTGTTTCAAGGACTATTTATGGAGCTAGTATGATTTTCCCTTCTTCATTGATCTTTGGTAAAATAGTTTGTACTAGGATCCTGTTTCTGATGACCTTCTTTAAGCAAGAAACTTGGAAGACTGGATGTACACATGAAGATGGAGCCATCTCCAAATTTTTAAGACCTACTTCCAATGCTTTGAAAAACCTTATAGGGGCCATAATATTTATGTTCTAATTTTTTGTCCTTATTTTGTTGCTAGAGGGATGTATGTTTGTATGGTTGTAGCCTTAGAAATACCCAATCCCCCACTTCAAATTCCCTTTCACTAGGATGTTGATCTGCTTGTTGTTTCATCCTATTTTGTTCCATAACCAAGTTGTCTTTCAATAGTTTGAGTACCTCTTGTTGTTTCCCTATGTGGTCCTCCACTTCTTGAACCTTTGTATTTCATTTTAAGGGTGATGTGATGGATGGAGGATGATATCCATAAAGTGCCAAAAATGGGGACATTTTTGATGAAGTATGGAAGGATGTGTTGTACCACCATTCCGCCAAGGGAAACCAGTTGACCCATTGTGTATTTTTAACGGATTAAAAAAAATGAAGATATATTTCTAGACATTTATTCACAATATCTGTTTTCCCATCGGATTGAGGGTGGTAATATGAGCGATGAGCCAATTGAGTACCCAAACAAGAAAACAATTTAGTCCAAAAATTTCCCGTGAAAATTGGATCTCTGTCACTTACAATAATCTTTGGGACTCCATGTATCTTTTGAACTATTTCCATGAATTCCATGGCTATTATGCTTGCTTTAAAAGGATGAGAAAGAGAGCAAAAATGGGCATACTTTGTTATTTTATCCGCTACTACCATGGTGACAGTGTTTCCTTTGGATTTGGGTAAACCTGTAATAAATTCATTGAAACTTCTTCCCAACGTTGACTTGGTATAACTGATGGTTGTAGGAGACTTATAGTCTTAATTATCTCTCCCTTATTCTATTGGTAGACCAAAAATTCATACAAAAATTTTTGACATCATTTTTAAGACCTTCCAAGAAAAATCCTTCTTGATTCTATGGTATGTTTTTAAGAATCTTGAATGCCCCCCTATAGGAGAAGTGTGCAATTCTAGAAGGTGGAATGGATTGAACAAGCATTTGTAAGCATGTTGTACTGGTTTATCGTTATGAGAGTGTGGAATGGATTGAACAAGCATTTGTGTAGGGCATGGAGGATTTTGATGATGTAGTGAAGAGTATGGATGATATGTTTGACATGCTACAAGATGAGGGGGAGTAGTCATGTAATCATAAGATGAGCCATGCCAAAATTGTGGAAAAGATTGGTGGGGGTCATAGTGAGGTTGGCATGGCTTCCATAACATAAGAGTATTCCATGATGGATAATGCAAGTAAGAAAATGGAGAAAAAATGTTTTGAACCATGCATGTAGGCCATGGTTGTGAGCTTGTTGTAGCTTCTTAATCTCTTTGATATGTTGTTTTCATCCCAGGTAATAAATAAAAACTATCCACGAGATGTTTCTTTCGACACTAAGGGAAAAGCACTTCTTCACTTTTTTCTTGATTTTTCTTAACTTGCAAAACATTCAATTGTGAATTTAGAGTGTTAATAAAATTGGTTTTAAAATGTTCAAATAAATCATTGATTTCAGCTCCTATATCTCTTGTTTTTGTAGCAGATTTGGAAGAGAAACAAGACAGTTCTCTAGAATTCTTACCAACCATGGAGATTCCTCTTGAATACCTTATGCATAATTCACAAATATCAGCATATGATAGCTGAAAAACATCACCTTTTCCCATCAGATTTAAGATTTCTAAAAATGTGGCTTTAATTCCTTTGAGTAGGAGTGTTTTCAAGATCTCTTTTGTCAAATGCTTATGCTTTGATTTTTGAAGGTTGTATTGAAATCGATCCACATAGTCTTCCAAGCTTTCATCTTCCCCTTGTATCATACTGAAAATATCTTCATTAGTCTTGCAATAGTCTTGATACTTCTTCAATAATACATTCTTCATGTCCTCCCATGTTTGAATGCAGTTTCCACCAAGGATCATAAACCATCGGAGAGCTGCTCGTTTTAGAGTAAGAGGAAACACTTTCAACCTTTGAGTGTTAGTATAATAATCATATCCTCTGCAAATTAATTCAAACTCAAATAAGAATGTATCAGGGTCTTTGTTTTCCAAACCATGAAAATTTGGTAGAGCGGATGGGGGAATGATGTGCATTTTTGTCACTCCTTTTAGATCTATGATAGGGAATTCAAAAGTAGCAGTGTGTGCCATTTATTTCCAAAATAGAATAGTTTATTCATGTGCTAATTTGAGGCTCCTCCTTCAAATGTTCCTGTCAATTGGTTAGTGGAACAGGTGGTGCTTACATCAAAAGTTCAAGTTACTACCTTTAATGTTCCTAATTTTAATCATGCATTCTATATGACCTGAAACTACCTATAGAGGGAAGACCTCACCACAAGTTATCTAGGGTGCATGCGTAGGTTCTTACCTTCTGTCGTTGATATCCAACCCTCTCAGAGTCAGGAATGCATCAACAACCAGATATTAGTGTGGTAATTCTATTTTGATTGCCTCCCCAGCAATGACGCAAAAATGTTGGGGACAATTAATTGCTTAATAAAGAAAAAACTAATCACATGTACATTAATTATCAACCGAGTAACGTCTTTTTATTTCAAGGCAGTCTGCAAAATATATGCAATAAACTACCCACGACTAACACTGATCCTACATGATTTTGTTCTGCACTATCAAGCTCATTCAACAAGAAATAAAATGCAAGACTTAAATATCAATACTAAATTTAAGAAGCATAAATCAAGTGAAAGGAAATTAGACTTATTCTAATCACACAACTTGAATCAACACTAAAGTAAACAACGCCTTGCTGAATTGGAAATTTAACTTATTGCACCAAACATAATTCAAATGCTAATCTAGAGAAATAAATTAAATGAAATCTAGAAATTGCAGGAAATATCAAATCTGGAAAACACAGTAGCCAACAAATTACTTGAAGAAAATGAAATTTTCTTTAAGGAACATAAATTGAAATTCAAATAAACAAGCACACAACTAAACTAGTTTCGATGTTCAAGGCATCACCTCGTCCAGGGAAGTGGATCCACCTTCTAAAGAGTCAGTTCTGCCTTGAAAATAATTCAAATCAAATTACAAATAATAGATGCAAAACTATATGGATATCTTCCTTCATTAAAATATATGAAAGAAATAATTACACCAGAATGAAGTTCTTAGCTTTGCCTCAAATTCAATAATTTTCCATCAATTCCATAATTCTCCCCCCTCTCCCTCTAATCTGTTTTCATTTAAATACATAGAGGGAAAAGGGAAATTACAACTAAATGGATTACAAAATGATTTCCTATTACAATTTTGGATTGATTACATAATCTGAATAAACAATATCAAATATGGAAGATCTCTCTATCATCAATCAACTGAAACAAGTCGAATCTTACATTGCAATTGGAAGAATTTAGAAAACAACCACAACAACAAATCTCAGAAAACTATCTTCAAATAACTTTTCGTTTCTCTCAAAACAAATCGAATTTTGGAAAATTGCTCCATGGGAAGATGAATTGGTCCATTTTGCACAAAACCCATGTCTCGGATTTTCAATATTATTCTTCAGTTGCCAGAAACATCCAACGCAAAACTGCCACCTTTTATTCCAGCAGATTTTTGAGTTGGAATATTTGATTATAAACTGAAAATCAATTTTGCAATCTGGAAGAGATCTTGGAGGATAAAATCATGAGTTATTTTATAAAAATTCATTAATAAACCATTATCAGAAAAATCATGCATAATAATCTTTAATTTATTAAAAATAAAGGAGAACAAATATTATTTACCCACAAGAGCATAAATAATTATAAAATGGAATTATATGATAAATTATGATAAATGACGTGATAAAGAATGGTAGAAATGGATGAAATATGTGTCAAGAAAGGGTAGAAGTGATGATAGTTTAGTGGCCCAACAACCTTATGTTTGAGTTGAGAATTATTACATAATTATAGGCGATCATGATACCATAGAAAATGATTCTTCCATAAAAAAATATCTATTGAGCTTGGGTCCTCATTTATTTGTTGAATGATCTTGCATACATGTTGATCTTGCTTCCATTCTATCCTTTCTTCCTCCACCTAATCACATTGCATAATAGAGTAGCACATAGTGAACCTTATGTTTCTTCTTCTTTCCTTGAAAGGGCATCTGCGACAACATTATGTTTTCCTTTTTTGTAGATTATTTCAAAGTCATAACCCAACATCTTTTAAACCCATTTTTGTTTCTCTTATGAAGATAATCATTGCTCCAAGAAGAACTTCAAACTATCATGATCTGTTTTTACCTTGAAGTGTCTTCCTATTAGGTAAGGGCTCCATTTATAAACTGCATGTACTACGACCAACATTTCTTTTTCATAAATGGGGTTGAATACATTTTTTCCTTTAATTTAGCTTCTTTCAAAGGAAAGGGGCCTTCCTTATTGCATTAAAACTACACCAATTCCATGTCCCGATGCATCACACTCCACAATAAATGTTTTTGTAAATTCAGGTGTGGCCACGACGTGAGTTGTACACATAGCCCACTTATTTTTTTCAAAAGCTTTGGTTGCTTCTTAGGTCCAAGAAAATGCTTACTTCTTTAATAATGTTGTTAGAGGTGCTACTATCTGACCATAGTTCCAGACAAACTTGCGGTAATAGCCTGTGAATCCTAAGAATCCTCTAAGTTTATTCAAGGTTTTGGGAATTGGCCATTACCTCATAGCTTTAATTTTGTTAGGGTCCACTTTTACACTTGGATGAGATACAATATGATACACATATTCCACTTCTTGAACCCCAAAGGCACACTTGGAAGGACTTGCATAAATCTGTTTCTCTTACAATAGTTGTAATACTCTATCAACATGTTTTACATGCTCTTCCCAAGATTTTTTGTAGATCAGTATGTCATCAAAAAATACTAACACAAATTTTCTAAAGAAGGTCTTGAAAATAGAATTCATCAAGCTTTGAAATGTTGAAGGTGCATTAGTAATTCCAAATGGAATAAACAAAAACTCATAATGACCTTCACGTGTTCTGAAAGTTGTTTTAGGAATGTCTTCCTACCTCATTCTAATTTGATGATATCCCGAACGAAGATCCAACTTAGTAAATATTTTTTCTCCATGTAGTTTATCTAATAATTCATCAATGACAGGGATATGAAACTTATCTTTGATGATCATTTTTTTGATTTGTCTATCATTTGGATACATACGCCATAAAACAAACTTTTTTGTAACCAACATCACTAGTGAAGAGAAACAACTTTGGCTAGGTTTAATGATGCAAACCTCTAACATTTCCTGGATCATGCACTCAATCTCACTTTTCTGTGCACGTGGATACCTGCAAGGCCTAATGTTAGGTGGTGCACTTCTTGGTTGCAAATGCATAACATGATCATGATCTCAAACATGTGAAATACCCTTAGGCATTTCACCAAATACCTTGGAATGATTTTTGATAACTATTTGGAGATATGATGGAGTAGGGGATATAGATGTTTGAATATCAAGTGAGCACAATTGATTTTCCCGATTTGGATTTCCAGGGGAAAAATCTTTGTGTAATGTGTTATTTTCCATTGTATCTTTTCTGTTCTTTTATTGAAAATTTGTTTGCAGTAAAATATTGTACAAGGTTAAAATCTACAAGCCCTACATAGCTCCACCGACCAAAACCCCTTTCAGGTGGGGTTGGGATTTCAACCAATGGGTCCCATGGATGTTGCATTACCCCTTGCAACTACCTTGCAAGACTCGTTGCATGCTCCAACTGCAACTAACAAAGACACCTAGTTCATTGAGAGGATCTGACACATCCACCAACGGGTTCAGGATATTTTACATAAGTCTAATGCCAAGTACAAGAAATGCCATAATCAACACTAGGTGCCACACTAGTTTCAGGTGGGAGACAAAGTTTGGTTTCAATTGAAGAAAGAACGCCTTATAGGGCCTCATCGAAAGCTTCGTCCACTTCGGTATGGAACTTACACCATCACCAAGGTTGTGGGTGACAATTGTTTTGAGCTAAATATTTGTTGGGCCTTGGGTATGGAAATAAGCAAAGAACAAGGGAGAAGAGGAAAAATGCAAACTTCGCGGAAGACACAGTGACTATTACTGGGTCGAAGTGAGAAAAAGAGCAAAAAAGACGGAGCAAAGTAAAAGAAAGCAAGTCATTGGATGATGAGATCAAGGATGACATATCAGTAAGAAAGAAGGATCGTGGACAAATCAACAAGCGGAAAAATCCACCATTGGATGCTTTGGAGCATCGTGTGAGAAGGAAGGAAAGACAGACTGGAGAAGCCCTGAAAACGCGAGTCAATTTGACCTAGGGTTTTAGACACCTAGGGTTTTGGTATCTAGGGTTTTGATACCTAGGTTTCAACCTAAGGGTGTTGATGAGCTATTGTAATGTATAAATAGAGGTTTGAAGGACCTGGGATGGGTTGGTGTTATGTTGTTTTCTTTTTCATTGTGTGATCGAGTGGGTAATATTGTGTGAGAGAGAAGAGCTAAGAGTGAGATACTTTTGGTATTGTAAGACCTTTAGCTAGGTGCAAAGGTCAAGTCTTGCAGCTGGGTGCGTCAGAAGGGGAGAGATAAAGAGAAGAAGAGAGAATATCTATTGGCTAAGAGCGCAGATCAGAACTGTATGCTTCCATCTCAATATAATATAAAGCATAGTTCTGTGGACATATCCCTAGAGAGAGGGTGAACCACGTATATCTTGTGTTGTATGTGTGATTGGTGTTCTGTTCTTTATTGTTGCTTTACTGCTATTGCATTACTGTGTTAGACTTGGTAGATATACATTGCGCAGTAGATCCTAGGAAGATAAAGAATACTAGATCGTTGTGTGTTGATCACTTTAAACCCACTTTACATTCCTTCTAGTTGTAGACATCTCTGTCTTGCAACCCCCACATAGTTGCTTCGGGTGATACTACATCTGCCTCTTAGGTGTTGTCGAAAGGGCCAGTAGCTAGGGCTTGTTGGTGCGCTCTTGAGGCTGAAACCTGGGTCTGCCCTTGTGCCAACAATATTCCCCCCTTCCTTGGCTTGCACCCTGTTTTCAATGTGGACCTCCTTCAGCGATATTTTCCACCATTATTGGACACCTCGAAAATAGAAGAATAGTTGAAACAAATAGAGCTCAACCCTAACTGCATGGAGCAGGAGTCCACTGATTAGATCGTGGAAACATAGGTCAAGGGAACTCGCCAATCGAGGATCCATATTTATTAGGTTTTCAAAGAAGGGAAAATCTTGTACCAAGTCAAGTGGCTCACTCGGGACCAAATTCAACAGAAATTTCCTCACATGATGGGGGAACTCAACATAATGGAGACCATTTCTTTCTAAGGGGGGAGGATTGATCCAGGAGGATATCGGTGGCCACCCACCTATTTGATACGGATTTTAGGAGCAGAAAAAAATGACTACATATTATTAACAGGTTCTTAACACAAAATAATAGAGATATAGTAAAACTGGTTTTCTATTCAATAAGGAAATAAGTTGAAACTGTAAAATGCAGTGGAAACAAGCTTGCTGGAATGGTGGCGACTTATCTATGTGAAGAGATGTGACGGTTGTGCTCATTCTCAAGAAGATGATTTCAATGAGGATCTGAAGGCCCTTTTACAATAAACAGGGATGTCAAAAACCCTATACATCCAAAAACCTAACCCTAGGAGATGAAGTGCCAAAAGTCATGTGGGCCCCGTATGGGTAAGTTAGTACATCAACTTCTCGGGGTCGTAATTTTTGCATACGATCTCTGTTTTAGGTGTATGATAGCCCATTGGAAAGGTATAGTCAAGGAGATTTATTTTGGGGGCTCAATAATGTCTTTGGATATCATTGAGAAGCTAGATATCGAAAAAACTTCATTTAGACCCTCAAAATGGCCCCGGAAATTAAAACTGCTAAAAATAGTAAATTGTCAAAATTGCCAGAAAACTATTTTGAGCCAATTGGAAAAGGTGGTTGGCCACTGATATCCACTTGGATCACTATTCCAACTAGCTCAAAAATAGTTTTTGGCAATTTGTTATTTTTAGCAGTTTTTCGGGTCCTTAAATTCTGAGGCCATTTTGAGGGCCTAAATGAATTTTTTTTCACGATCATGCACTTTAAATTTTACCAAAGGAATTTTTGATCCCATAAAATGAATCTCCTTTTCAAGGCCTTTCCAATGAGCTATCGTGTGCCCCAAACGAAGATCGTATGCAAAAGTTACGACCCCAGAAAGTTGATGTACTAACTTACCCCAACGGGGCCCACATGAATTTTGACACTTCATCTCCTAGGGTTAGTTTTTTTGGATGTATAGGGTTTTGAAATTCATATTTATTGTAAAAATGACTTCAGAGCCTCATTGTACTCATCTTCTTGCTAATGAGCATAGCCGTTACATATATTCTCAAAGATAAGCCGCCACCATTCTACCAAACTTGTTTTCAGTCTGCATTTTACAATTCATCATATTTCTTTATTGAATAGAAGCCATTTGTATTGTATCTATGTTATTTATCCTTGTGTCTTTGCGTTAATAATAATAATAATAATATGTGTTCATTTCGTTCTGCTCATAAAATCTAGATCATCTAGTCAAGAAGTATCTTTAACATGTTTTATAACTTTCCCGCAACCCACAGCCTGCAAGCCTATCAACAACATATTTTTAGAATGTTCTGGTTGGGAAGTATCTTTAACATGTTTAATAAATTTCCCACAACCTACATTCTACATCCCGTAAGCATATCGAGAACATCTTCACATAATTTTCCCCACGGAGTGGTAACTCAACCTTATATTGTGATTTTCTCGAAGCCCACAAGCCTGTCAGGAACATCTTCGTAGAATTTTCCCCATGGATTGGTAACTTAACTTATATTGTGATTTTCCTGAGTCCCATGACTCACAAACATTTCCTGTGATCCTTTCTCCACAAATCTTCTTCCTGTAGACCTTTCTCCGCAAAGCTTCTGCTGGAAAGCATCCTCCGTGTTGGATTTGGACCATTAATCTTTGAGATCGGAGTGATCTCAACCGTCAATTCATAAAACTCTATACCACAACCTCTTCCTTATTTCACCATGGCACTGCCACTATGGACCCTTTCATTCCATGTCATGGTACGGTCTATGTCATCTTTGTACGAAATTTTTCAAAAATCCCACAAATTATGATTGTTCGAAGATTTAATATTTTTACTAAAATTTTATCTTTTGACCAAAACATTCCTTTATTTTTCGACCACCATGGAATCTCTAAACTTAGCTTCCCATGGCCAAATCACGACCCTGTGATTGTTAATTTGGCATCCTTTTCCAAATTACATGCATTATCCACCTCAAAATTTGGGAACTTCACTTTGGAATTCACAAATTCCCCAAATCCTTCACAGATCCAAAATTTGTAATAGTGAATTTTGCCAAAATCACCCTGATCCTTGGCCCATAGGGGTTCGGTGTTGAACCAAAAGCTCCGATACCATATTGTAACATACCTTCCTACTAAAAATAAAATTCAAAATGCCTCATACATATAAAATGAACCAAGTGGAAGCAATCCCATAATTTAACATACATCTAACAACACTCTTTAAAACATGAATGCAATTGTTCAAGCAAACTAGAAAACACACATCATTCATATAGAACCATTTACACAAAAAAATTAACATTATAAACAATAACAAAAAACTTATTTGTTTATAAAATAACCAACTGGCTGTGTATGAAAGACATTTCTATCAACCATAGGCTTGTTCATTTTCTCTCAACAACAAGCCACCTCTGAGATGAGGCTGTGAGTCCACAAAGAGATCTATCCCTCTTGATTGTCCACTCTCCACAATCAACAACCCAAAACCTAGGGTCTACTCCAACAACGATGCCAATCCACCAACTCTCTTCACCAAAACCTACACAACCCAAGAAATGGGATCTCCCTTCAAGAGACACAGTCCCTCGGGCCTTCCCACTTCCCTCCACAACTCCAATGCACTCAGTTGGCCAAAAGTATCATAGTTGGGGACTCGCTCCAGGAACTCTTAGCTACTCAAGGAGTGTTTACAATAGCCTTCACACCCACTCTTGAGCCATTTCTTCAACAGAAAATGCTCCACAGGCACACAACCCATTTTTACAAGCACATAAGACACATTTCCAGCGTAAACACAACCCAATAATGGCTACCTTCAAGAACAACATGGCTGATGCTCTTCCTAACACTTTTCTCCTCTCTTGTTGCCCAAAATCAACATGTAAAAAATCTAATATTTTTCCATAGGAATTTTCCTTTTCTTCCATGCATGTTGAATCTCACACTCCCCAATGTTAATTGTACTTCAACCCCATACTCCCAATAACTATGGGATGTAACTTCTCACACCCACCCTCTTACATGAATTCAATATTTGAGTTGCCATACACTCAAGGGGAAAATTAGAAGGTACAGATACATTAAATTAGGATAATAACATGGGTTTCCCTTTGGAACCCCCTTTAGCACCCTCTCTTATGGAATCATAGCCTCCACATCATTATCGTCACTCTTGTATCGCCACCAACAATTAATATTTTTATTAATCATTTCGAAGTATGCAATATACAATTCAGTTCTCGACCACATTAATCAATATGGATTCCTAATCCCAAACATATTGACTCACTAGCCTAAATCACATTTATACAATTACATTATGACTTGTGAGGATTAAAACTGGGGATGTTACACAAGATGGTGGCCATTTTTTGTTATCACTCTGTATGTAGATGATATGTTATTTTTTGGTAACAATAATGATGTGATGTAACATACCCACTACCTAAAATCAAACTTTTTCGTTGATTTCTCAACAATGAGAATCCCCGAAGCTTGCAGCAGCGAAATGCCAAACCCGATCCATAGGTCCTTATTTACCTGTCACGGCCTCTTCTTCACATGCCTGTGACATTTCCCCGATGATAATTTCGGGTTTCGGGGTTTCGTGATTCCCGATGACAAGAGTTCCTGTCCTCTCGAACTCCCGATCTCCGATTTGCCGATGCGCCCCTTTACGCGCTAGCCCTCCTGGCTAAACTCCTGGCCCATATGACCACTATTTCACAAGACCGCAACC
Organism: Picea engelmannii; assembly: GCA_009831015.1. Classification (NCBI taxonomy): domain Eukaryota; kingdom Viridiplantae; phylum Streptophyta; class Pinopsida; order Pinales; family Pinaceae; genus Picea; species Picea engelmannii. The sequence continues at coordinate 83,175 of ML816822.1, forward strand.
TTATCTCCTTTCAGGGTTTTGGGCTTCCAAAATCTGATGCGCTCTGACTTCAACTAGCCCTTCGGGCTAGACCTTTGGTCCACGTGACCTTCCCCCATATGACCGCAGCCACACTGCTTATCGGGGTTTCAGACTCTTCAATGCCGAAATGCATTTGTCCTCAGGACTCACGATCCTCCGATTCCCGATATGATGTCAGTTAATAACCCCTTTTCACCTTTAGCGCGATCAACGGTTGTGATCTCCCATGAAACCAACGGTCACTGATTTCTATCGGGATTTCGGGGTTTCAAATGCCAAAATGAATTTTTTCTCGGGACTGCCGATCTCTCGAATCCCGATTCTCTGCTATGCTGACAGCTATCCCCCACGATGGAGATTTCCCTTCCTTGTCGGAATTTCGGACTTCGCGATTCCGAATTGCAAGGACTTCTTGTCCGCGGGATTCCTGATTTCCCAACTCCCGAAATGCCGATGGACGAATTTCTTTTCGGGAAATCTCCCGAATCCTCTGATCTCCTCCACGCGTCCTCCTCAAGATGGACGGTCCTGATCGTCTCTCGCGATTTCGCGACTTCTGATGCTCCGGAAGTCTTGTCCTCAGGACTCGCGAAATACTGAACCTCGATGCACCTATTGACTTTTCTATCGGGACTTCCCCGATGGTCTGGATCTCCGCCAGGTGTTCCGGCTGATAGACGACCCTGATCCATTCTCGTGATTTCGGAGTTTTTGATACCCCGATGACATAAATTCTCTGTCAACTCAAAACCCCGGTAGCTGATATACCGACAGGCTCTCTATTTCCGCCACGTGTCTGCATAAACGGACGGTCCTGATCATTTCGTTGTTTCGGGACTTGAAATGCCCCGACTTTCTCGACCTCGAGAATTCTGATATCCCGAGTACCGATATCCCGATGTGTCAACCCTCTCGTTGGGATTTTACCCCTACTGTTCACGAAGGTTCAACCCTCATGCATCTCTTAACGGATCCAGCGACTGTCGAGTTTTTCTAGCTAAGATCTAATGGCTCAGATCTATCCCACCTTGCGCATTCTTCCACTACTTCGTGGATGTGGAAAGATCAACGGTCCAAATGTTCTCATGGACCTTGGGGGTCTACGATCTCGATTTCCTCGCTATTCACGAAGATAGAGGGAAAAGGGGCAAGGTATGTAACGTCCTTGTTTCTTTTGTCAATCTAACGGTTGTGAATGACCCTGGGTCTTCCGACGGGATCTCATCCGTCGATTCATTGCTTATCCCTACACTGCTACCTCAGAATTTTAAGAGGGTCATTCCTCCTCGTACAGGGTTATTAAGACTTGCCCATTCAAGTCCCTTTTCCAGGTTCTTGGTAAGCCTTGCCAAGGAGGGAATCTTTGTGAAGAGATCTATTCCGGGGCATCCCTGGAGACAGATAAGGGGAAACAACTTCCCGAGAACGGGCTGGAAGTCTGACTTGGTTCAACTTAAGCATAATTAAATCCATTTATCAACATAAGCCATGCGTGGTCTTTCTGTTTTAAGCATATACAACTACTAGTACTGATCAAACATCATACAGTCATTCTTATAATGAAAGCATTCATAGTTTCGCAGCTTATGAGCATAGTTATCAAAATACACATATTTCAAGGTTCCAGAGGCAAAACACTTATCAGAAGTAACACCAGGGTTAAGTAACTGCTGAGAGGGGTGCTCGTTTCCACCCAACCGTAGGCTCAGCGACTCCCAGCGGATTTACCACTAGCCACCCCCGAGCTGAGACCACGATGTTGTGAGACTGCGTCTTTCTGTCTGCCAGTGACCAGGAGCGAAGGTTGCAATCCTTCCTCTCTGCTATCACTCACTCTGCGTAATGCTAGAGTTCCCCATGTGTCTGCCCCCTCGAAATCGCTTCTACCTCACGCCTTATCTTTTTGCGAGGTTGCATGTGGTGCGATTCCCCTCGCGCTGATCAGGCCTGACGGCTCTACGGATGGGCGGTTCACCATCCCATCCCTCATTAAGCCATCCACCTACCAGCCCGCGAGACATTAAATTCGGGGCCAACGAGCCGCTTTTGGTTCTTCGGGCCAGTGGAGTCCAAATACGGTGTTAATTCTTAGTGGAAGTTAACGTCACCTTTCCAGGTGCCTTCCACCGCCATCGTGGTCTCTTTTTCTGCACATCCCCTCTCAGCAGTCCTGCAATAATTCAAAATGTTATTCACATTCATTGATCTTTTCCTCAAGGTCCATTTACATCACATATTCACATTTATGAGTTTGCCATAGTTCTTGGCCAGTCCAGTTATATTTACAAGCCGGGGGAAACAAGGTGTTACATGTGATTAGTGATTTGAAATCTCAACGTTCAACACAATTTGACATGAAGGACTTGGGGGTTGCAAAATATCTTTTAGAAATGGAGATCAAGAGAGATAGGGTAAACAAAATATTTGGTTGAGTCAACGTAAGTATGATAAATTTATGCTGCAATATTTTGCATGACAAATTGTAGGCCATTGAATGTTCCAATTTCCATGGGAACTAAGCTTTCATTTGAGCAATGCCTTATAAGACCCGTAGAGATGGAGGATATGGCTTATATTCCCTATGATATAATCTATATTAGACTAGACATTGCCAAGTAGTGGGAGTCTTGAGTCAATCCATGACTAATCATGGACATGAACATTGGGCTATAGTGAAGAGGGTCTTCAAGTATTTTTGAGGTACTTTGAAATATTCCATTTGCTATCATAGTGATGTTTCAAGGGAGGTGCACTTGGTGTATATATAGGGCTATGTGAATTTTGATTGGGTGGGGGATGTATATAGAAGGAGATCTATGAGCCAATTTGTGTTTCAATTGTTTGGTGGAGAAATAAGTTGGATAAGCAAGTGACAAATGTGGTCGTTTTTGTCCACTCCAGAGGCAAACTATATGGCAACCACTTATGCATGTGAGGAGGCCATTTGGTTTATGAAACTATGTTTAGATGCAGGGCTAAGTCAGAGCCATTACATTTCAATGTGATAGTAAGAATACCGTTTTTCTAGAGTAGAACCCGACCTTTCTTGCGAAGACAAAGCATATTGATATCGAGTACCAATTCTTTCACGACATGGTAGAGGATGGAAAGGTGGCACCGGAGAAAGTTGACAAAACTAGTGAGCATAGGTAAATTCAATTGGTGCTACGAGTCTACAAGTCTTATGACCCCTAGCAATTAGCTCACAGTTTGATACATTCTTTTTAATAGTGTCTAGTAACAATGGATCCTGTACCTTCCCGTTGCCTTCGCCACTCGGACTGGCAACCTGGATAGCTATGCTATGGGCTAAGACTCCATCTGGTTAATGCACTTAAATTTTTCCATGTGTTTCAAGTCCGTGCTTGGAGTGATCAATAAAGCGTACAAT
>ML816823.1:0-15438 GCA_009831015.1 Picea engelmannii
CCTTGGCTGTAGATTCTCCCGAGACATTCAACAACACCGAATCTGCCAGGCAGAGTCGAATCGTACTCCTTGCTCTTCTGTCCAACTTGTCCCAATCTTCCTTCGACATACCAGTAACTGGTGTACTAGTAGTTTGTGTACTGCTAGTTTGTGTACCGATAGCCCGTGTGCTTGTAGATGGTGTACCAGTAGCCTGTGTACCAGGATCCACAACGATCCATTGTTCTTTGTCTACAAGAAGGTCCTCCATATTGAGCTTCCATAGCTCAAAGTTTTTACCGTTGAACTTCTCTATCTCGATTCTAGATGAGCTCGCCATTCCTCTTACTTTACTCGAATCTCCACTGTAAAAGCCCCCACTAAACCCAGGTTTATCACAGACCCAAGATAAACTTGATCTATCAAGACCGAGCCAAACCCTCAGCAACAAAGACGTCCCTCTGAAGCCAAAAACGTGCTTTGATACCACATGTAAGTTTTAAACCTGCGAAGTAAAGAAATGCATATATATTCTTAAGAAATATAGAAATTAATCAATGGCTCATACACAGAGTACACAGAGATTTTTACCGGAAACCCTCAACTGGGAAAACCTTTTCTTATTTTCATTATATCGAATTTCACCATTCGCCATACAATATATACAATGTTTTTAGGTATTCCGTAGATACCAAAACCCTAATCCCTTAATCCAAGATTAATTTACAAATTAACTAAAAATAGCAAAATCTGCAGTTGTCGTATCTGACGCACCCACACACATGCAAATAATATAACACACACCCAACAGTAATTGCATAGAATATCGCTTTCCCAAGTGAAAATATCCAAAACGTCTTGATCTCTTGTTCTTAATCTCTCTCTTGGTTGGCGTTTTCATGATCTAAATATGGAATTTCTTCATTTTTATTCATAAAACAAATTTAGAAGTGAAAGGATAGACATAATCTTGTCCTCTCTTAGCACATAATCAAGTGGTAAACACAAGAACACATTGCACCTTTGATTTATGTTAAATGTATTCACTCCTTAGGCCCTGTTGACCACCTATTTCAACTAGGGGGTCAACTCCATGTACCATGAAGATATGCACCTGATGGTGCTACCAAGGCAAAGACTTACTGGTTCTACAAGGTAGTTTTGGCCTTCAACACTTCTTTTTGTAATGGAATTTACGCTCCCCTGCATGGGATAATAATGTAATGGGTCTGCATGGATCATAGTTAGGTCAGTTGTCTTAGGACTTATCATTAGAAGAGTTCCTTTCACTGAGTATTTTTTTTCCTCGGGTTATTAATTTGGCCTAACCAGTCTTATTAATTTCCCTTGAGTTTTTCACTCCCACAAATAATTCCTCCAAAGTGGTGAAATGAGTTCTAATGGTATGGCCCTATGGTATCTAGTGACTAGGAATATTGTAAATAACCATGCTAGACATCTACTAAAGTCTTGTGGAATTCCGTCGAGTCTAGATAGTTTTTTTTTAATTTTTTAAAATTACCTAGTTAATAGTAATTTTAATTAATTTTTTATAAAAAAAATGTAAAAACTAGGTCCTTGGGATTTTGATAGGGGTATTTGTGCTCAAAAGAAATAGAATGAGACTCCCTACACCCTTGGACCAAGTTTGAGCTCAATTGAACAAGTTTTGCTAAGTGTTTGTCCATGAGGAGTCTAAGTCAGTCTAAAACAACAATTTAATTGTTAGTATTGACATAGTCAAAATGTCATTTTTTTGTAAAAATAGCAAAATGGTTAGAGAAAAAATGGGAGATGATGCCTAAACCCGTAACTATGCCTTCCTAACCTTTTTCTAACCCTCATTCCCCCTTTCCACCTAGCCACTACATCTTTAAGTTGTTCCCCCTAGGGAAGTTGCACCCCCCTCCTTGAGTAAACTTTAGAAAATGAAAAATTCAAAAAGGTGGGGCTCTCTCTCCCCTAGTGCACCCTCCTAGAGCCTCCACCTCACCCATTTGACTTAGTAATTGTTTTCCAACTCATTTCCCACTCAATACCAAAACCCTAACCCTAAGAAGTGTGCCCCCCTCTTGAGATTCTTAATCTTGCTTAATGATTGACACTTGGAGGAGATCCAAGAGGGGTATTTCTTGCTTCTCAAGTATAAATGAAGCCCCTCTCCTCCTCATTGCTCACCAATTCTTTTGCTACTGTTACTATGCTAAAATTTCTCCCATCTCTCACATCTCTTTCTCTTTCTCATTCCTGCTCACTTGTTTTGGAGAGAAGCTTGTTACAAGTATTTGCAACAACCTTCTACTTGGATTAATAGAAAAATCTTTAGAGGCCATTGATGTGTAGAGAGTCTTCTTGTGCATCTATTCTTGGAGGTGACTCGGTATTTTATTTGTGTTGCATTTTATTTGTTTAGAGTATAGACCCAAAGCAAAGTCTTTTGCTTGGGTAGGTATGCAGTAGTAGTATTGCATATCTAGATAAGTATATTGTTTCTTTTGCAAAGTATTTCGTAAGATCTAACATCTATACTGATCCCTCTCTCTATCTTGTAGCTTGTTCACACTCTTTGCAGGTCATTTCTAGTGTTGGGAGAGCTATTTTCAGATCTGGAAAATAGTGTTTTCCAACCATTTTCACCTCTAATATTTTTCTATAATTTATTTATGCAGTTTTCCTCTATTTGTTGGGCATACTAACACTTAGAATAAGTCATTTTAATCAAATATACTTGTTGTAATTTTCTGCAGAAAATTTCTATGTAGAAAGCAGAAATGTTCTTAACATTTGTGTCACTTGTGTAACATTTTCAACAAACTTTTGTTTGCTGGTTTTTTGCAGGTTGATGACCAAAGAAGTGATCAAGAGGCCATTTGGGGCCACAACAAGCTAGGGATCAACCTCCCAAGATTGGGTAACAAGTACCCACTTCTCTTCTTCTCATTTCTATATTGTAAGCAAGCCCAAGGGAGTCCCTAGGGCTTGCACTTCTCTTTCATTGTAAAATTTCTCCAATTTATTTTTTAAGTTTGCCTACACCTTGGATAGAATTTGGCAAAGCCAACCATCCAAAAACGTAAGGCTGGGAAATATATTTAAATTTCAACATTTTATTTTACATTGTTTTCCCCACTTGTCATTAGGACAACGTTGTGTGGCTAGGATTTCCTTTTAAGTTTTAAGCATTTCATTTTATTTACCCACTTGTGCACAAAACCGAAAGGCTTTGTCCTCCATCTTGTGCACTTGTAGTAGTTGTTTAGATTAGCTTTTTTTTCAAGTCTTTTTATTTTACTTGTTTTCCTACACCTTGGAGGGAGCTTGACTAAGCCAACCCTCCAAAATCGTAAGGCTAGGTTAATATATGGTTATTGCTTCTTTCTTGTACTTAATGGTTAAAATTATCTAGATCTAGAAGTAATCATCTAATGTTAGCTTAGGCCCATGGAGGCATAACAAATTTGCATTGCTTATATTGCTTATTTCATTTCATTTGCAATCATTTCATTTCAAATACTTTGCTTTCAAGTTATCTACATTTACAAGTACTTATTTAAGTCTTGCAATTTATTTTTCTAAGCATCGTAATATCTTGCAATTTACTTTTAAGCATTTTACTTTCTTGCAATTTCAATTTAAGTACTTTACTTTCCAAGGCATTTATCTTTCAAGTACTTTTATTTCATTGCAAGCACACTTTCTTTTACAAGCACTACATTGAAATTACTTCACTAACTCAACTTAACTAACTTCAACTCAATTTACCTTTAGCTCCTAGGGCCTAAAATTTACCTAGTTTAATAGGCCACCTTTTACTGTCTCAACTTTGGCAACAAAAAATGAACCTAAGGAAGGAGAAAGGGGTGCTAGATCAAGGATGGTCTCACAACACTAGGTGTCGCCCTTGTGGAATACTTTTGTTTCCGGATTGACCTATGGAACTAGGGTGTAGCCTTGTTTGCCTCACTTATTGAGCACCCAACAATTGTTTTGGTACAAGTGGGGAGAGTTCTTAGGTAGTCACTTAGTTTAGGATTCACACTTCACCTTAATAACTTAACTAATCCTAATTAATCCACTACAACCTTGGGCAATCTACATTGATATATATTTATGGTTTATGCTTGAGTAACCTTGTAAAGCACTTTTCAATTTCTATTTACTTTTACATGCATTTTATTTCAACATCTTGTGGATATTGACTAAGTGAACTAAAGTTGCGCACTTTCCTTTGGAGGTTTCATTTCAACATTTTTATTTAAGTCTTGAGTTGTGTTTTGGTTTAATTGGTTCAACCCCCTTGAAGTTGCACATCCTTTGGAGGCAAATTCATTGTTTTGGGTTTGCATTTGTGTATTTCGGTGAAACATCCCCTTAGAGTTGTGCATCTTGTGGAGGCACTCTATGTTTGTGATTGTTTGCTTGATGTGTTGTGGTGTACTTTCCCTTTGAGCATCTTTTTCTTTTACCTGCGCATTCAAGTTTAAAGTTAGTTGCTTTGTTATCTTGCTTTGTATAATTGTATCTATTGTATCATTGTGGTATCTTTTAGTTAGTCTTTACATTAACTTTGTAGATAATTGTTTACTTCATTCTTTTTGTATCTAGTTCTATTTGTTGAATCTTGCAAAGTAGTTTTTTTGTAATATTGTTGTAATCTTTTGTAGATTCTAAACTCATTTTGACTTTAATTGACCCCTTGCCCAACCTTAGCTACTAGTCTTAGTTTACTTAGGGAAAGAGATTTCCTTTGCATTGAATTATTGCACTTTGCATTGTGTGTCTCTCATATAGGCTAGGTTTCCCCTAACCTTTAATAAATTAAAATCAACTCCTAGAATTAACATTTCAACTCACATAGTAACTAGGGTCTACCCCCCTTGGGTTCCCTAGGAGTAAGCCTAGATGGAAGAAGTTCAAGTCGAGGTGACAATGGGCTTGAACTTAGGCATTGTGCCTCTAAGGACACACTAAGTGTATTGGACTTAGTCCTCATTTTTAAGTGTGTATAAGGACGACAACATATTTGGCGTCGTTTTTGGGGATAAGTCTTTTATCCTTGGCCTTAACGACATAACTAATTTATTCTTTTAAGACTAAATAATAATTTTTTCTCCCTAAAATTGTTTTAACTTGATTTGGTCTTTCATTGTTTGCTTACTCTCCAAGTGGTGACTCCATTGGAAAAATCTTTGAAGTATACTACTAGGAGCACTTCACAAGTAGTGACTTACTCTTTTCTTGAACCTGAACAGGTTTATAGGAGGAGATTAAATCACCTTGCTCCTAGAAGGCTACTTGAAAATCTTGGGGAAGAAGCACTCAATGACATCCAATTCTTGTTTAAAACAAATAATCCACCAACTGTTAATACTACAACTACTAATTCTAACGTAACCACGAGTGTGTTTATGAGGCCTTTGAATTTTGCAGCAATCCAAGGGGCTCCCCACACAATTCTTGATAAAACTATTGAGAAGTTGCCTTGTTTTCAGGGGAACAATGTTGTTAGTGCACATTCTCACATTCTGAATTTTGATCTATGTGTATTGAAGTATTGTCATGGTCATTATGAAGAGGATGTAGATGACATTATTTGTCTACTCTTTAGAAGGGGATGTTGCAGAGTGGTTTTCAGAGTTTTATCCCAACAAGTTTACCACCCTAGCTGAAATAGTTCAAGCTTTCAAGGAAAGGTGGGTGACCAAAAAGAGAACATATTTCTACTAGCTTCCCTTAGCTCAAGTCATAAAAAAAGAAAATGAGACAATGGATGAATTTAATAAGAAGTTTAATGACTTGGTGAAAAGAATCCCTACAAATATTAAGCCTTCAGATGTTGCAATTTTGATTTATTATATGGAAGCTTTTGAGGGAGAAATGAGATATGCACTAAGGGATAAGGATCCTCAAACTCTTAGGGATGCACAAGTTATGGCTGTGAGGATTGATAAAAATATGCATGATGTTAGGAAGTCTAATATTACTGGTTTTACTTCAGGAACTTCTTCCCAACCTTATGATGAGAAGAAAAAGAAGGTTGAAAATCAAGGTTCTTTTAATGATGGCATTAAGGAACTCACTCAATTGATTAAACAAATGGAGATTAATCATGCTAATCAATTGAAGGAACATGTTAGTCAAATGAATGCCATGAAAAATAGGTTGATAGCCATGGAAAGGGCTCAATCTACTAGGCCCCAACATAGGCCAAATGATAAATTGCCTAAGAGACCTCCTCCTCAAGATCAAAGGCCACCAAATCCATTTGAATCCACTAACTTGGTTGATCACCAAGCTATTCCTTATTGTAGACCTTATGGAGAATTTCACGAGGAATCAACTTGTCAAGTCTTTCTTCACATTTGTGATGAAATGGGACCTTATAGAGCAGAGAATGACCACGTTAATATGTTTGGTCATGAGTATAGTGTTGGCATGTATGATTGGATGGATTTGATGGAACATAGTGAGGGGGTAAGTTGCATGAATAATTTTGTGGTGGATAAGGCAACAAAAAAGTTTGGTCCTAAGCCTACTCCACAACAAGTAGCTGAATGGCTAAGTATAGAGGCATTACCTACCAAAGGAATGGAAATATAAGTCAAGATAGAAATCAAGAAAACATTCCCAAGATAGCCCCAACCCCTCCTAAGTCAAATGTGTATGCAAGTTCAGATTTAAATATTGACTTAGGAGGATGGTTAAGTAATGAAAAGATGTTGGTGCATGTGTCGGAAATAATGAAGATTCCTTCTCAGAGGGAGAAGCTACTCAGATCCATAGAGAATCCTTCTCAGAATAATGTTGAAATTCCACCAACAATAGCTTATCATGATGCACTTGTTATTTCACAGAATATGGATAGGGGAAATGAAAAGAATAGACCTTTTTATCTATCTTTTCTCATGAATGATTTTATTCTTCACAACTGCATGCTTGATTTAGGAGCTAGCTCAAATGTTGTGACTAAGAAAGTAATGGAACAATTGAACTTAAGAATATCTAGACCTTATCATAAAATTTGTGCTATGGATAGCAAGACAATCCAGGTGCATGGTTTGATTAAAGGATTACAAGTACACTTGGCTTCATTCCCAGACATCATGATTGAGATGGACATTGTTGTGATTGATGTGCCTGATCCTTGGGGTATGTTTCTTTCTAGAAACAACTACAGATTTAGGTGGTAATTTGCAAATGGATTTAACTTATGCCACCATTCCAACTCCAAATGGTTCCATGTTTAGATTAAACAGGGAGTTGGAAAGGAAGTACCATGTTGAATATCCTAGGAATCCCACAAATGATATTGTATATCAGGAACTAGAGATGGGATTTTATGAGATAGATTATACTTCTCTAACATCTATCAAGATGGAACTTAAAAGTGAACCATGGATTCTTTTGATGGGTTTTTCCTTGAGGAAAATTTGGATAAAGTGAATAATGATTTGAGTCCTTCAAAAATAAAGTCAGAGTTGGATTTTTCAGTTGAAAATGTGTCATTAGCTCAACAGTCATCAGAGGAAGCAGTTAGATGTTAGAATAAGTTAGATGGAATTCTTGGGCCACACCCTCCTTATTTTTCAGATATTGGGAAAATCAAAGATAGAGTATGTGATGAAAATTTGATGGAAAATCATAAGGATGATAAGGTTAGTGTTGATAATGTAAATTATATCATCCCTATAAAGAGGTATGCCAATCCTTTTAAGGAAAAATTAAGTTCATAGACTTTTCACTTGGCACCTATGTAAAATCATTAGAAATTTTTAAGGAGGATTGTCCCAAGTGGCCCAAGGTTAGAAGTCGGGATTCACATAAGAAAATAAGAAATCAAGATAAAGTGTATCAATCTTCTAGCAACTCTTCTCAGCCAGTGGGACGACATAAAGTCATACTTGCTAGTGAGAGGACTCCCCCTTGAAGTTTTTCTTCACATGACAACTTGGTGTCCAAAGGGGCACCCTTTGTAACATATCTCTAACCCTTCTCCTTTATTTCAATTTTCCATTATTCCATTCATTATGTAATTATATACTTAGATGTTTTATTGTATCATAGTTTCATTTTGTAATTTTTGTACAATATTTATTTCATTATGTAATTGTTGTTTATAACATTTATTTATTTGTTTATACATGTATTTATGTTGGGTATTGGTGAACACTCTGTTTTGTAGAGTCTGGATTCTCATATGCTCTTCTTCCCAAGTGAAGATAAAACACACGTTCCCATGTGGAGCCAGATGTTGACCACCTATTTCAACTAGGGGTTCAACTCCATGTACCATGAAGATATGCACCTAATGGTGCTACCAAGTCAAAGACTTACTGGTTCTACAAGGTAGTTTTGGCCTTCAACACTTCTTGTTGTAATGGAATTTTCGCTCCCCTGCACGGGATAATAATGTAATGGGTCTACATGGATCATAGTTAGGTCAGTTGCCTTAGGACTTCATCATTAGAGGATTTTATTTCACTGAGTGTTTTTTTTCCTCAGGTTATTAATTTGGCCTAACCAGCCTTATTAATTTCCCTTGAGCTTTTCACTCCCACAAATAATTCCTCCAAAGTGGTGAAAGACGTTCTAATGGTCTGACCCTATGGTATATAGTGTATAGGAATATTTTAAAGGACCATTCTAGACATATCCTAGAGTCTTGAGGAATTTCGTCTAGTCTAGATAGCTTTTTTTTTTTTTTTTTAATTACCTAGTTAATGGTAATTTTAATTAATTTTTGATAAAAAAGTGTAAAAACTAGGTCCTTGGGATTTTGATAGGGGTATTTGTACTCAAAAGAAATGGAATGAGACCCCCTACACCCTTGGACCAAGTTTCAACTCAATTGGACAAATTTTTCTAGGTGTTTGTCCATGAGGAGTCTAAGTCAGTCTAAAACAACAATTTAATTGCTAGTATTGACATAATCAAAATGTCAATTTTTTGTAAAATTAGAAAAATGGTTAGACAAAATATGGGAGATGATGCCTAAACCTCTAAATAATCCTTCCTAACTTTTTTCTAGCCATCATCCCCCCTTTCCACCTAGCCACTACATCTTTAAGTTGTTCCCCCTAGGGAAGTTGTGCCCCCCTCCTTGAGTAAACTTTAGAAAATTAAAAATTAAAAAAGGTGGGGCCCTCTCTCCCCTAGTGCACCCTCCTAGAGCCTCCACCTCACCCTTTTGACTTATTAATTGTTTTCCAACTCATTTTCCATTCAATACCAAAACCCTAACCCTAAGAAGTGTGCCCCCCTCTTGAGATTCTCAATATTGTTTAATGATTGACAATTGGAGAAGATCCAAGAGGAGTAGCTCTTACTTCCCAAGTATAAATGAAACCCATCCCCTCCTCATTTCTCACCAATTATTTTTCTACTATTACTATGCTGAAATTTCTCCCATCTCTTCCATCTCTCCCATTTTTCTCTCTTTCTCATTCTTGCTCACTTGTTTTAGAGAGAATCTTGTTGCAAGTATTTGCAACAACCTTGTACTTGGATTAAAAGAAAAATATTTGGAGGCCATTGATGTGTAGAGAGTCTTCTTGTGCATCTGTTCTTGGAGGTGACTTGGTATTTTATTTTGTTTCATTTTATTTGTTTAGAGTAGAGATCCCAAGCAAAGTCTTTTGCTTGGGCATGTTTGCAGTAGTAGTATTGTAGATCTAGATGAATATAATGTTTCTTTTGCAAAGTATTTTCTAAGATCTAATATCTATAATCATCCCTCTCTCTATCTTGTAGCTTGCTCACACTCTTTGCAGGTTATTTTTAGTGTTGGGAGAGCTATTTTCAGATCTAGAAAATAGTGTTTTCCAACCATTTTCACCTCTAATATTTTTTTGTAATTTATTTATGTGTTTTCCTCTATTTTTAGGGCATGCTAACACTTAGAATATGTCATTTTAATCAAATATACTTGTTGTAATTTTCTACAGAAAATTTATGTGTAAAAAACAAAAAATTTATTAACATTTGTGTCACTTGTGCAACATTTCCAACAAGCTTTTGCTTGCTGTTTTTTTGCAGGTTGGTGACCAAAGTGGTGATCAATAGGCCATTTGGGGCCACAACAAGCTAAGAATCAAACTCCCAAGATTGGGTAACAAGTACTCTTCTTCTCATTTTTATAGTGTAAGCAAGCTCAATGGAGTCCCAAGGGCTTGTACTTCTCTTTCATTGTAAAAATTTTAGAATTTATTTTTTAAGTTTGCCTACACCTTGAATAGAGTTTGGCAAAGCCAACCATCAAAAAACATAAGGCTAGGAACTAGATTTAAATTTCATCATTTTCTTTTACATTGTTTGCCCCACTTGTCATTAGGACAAGGTTGTGTGGCTAGGATTTCCTTTCAAGTTTAAAGCATTTCATTTTATTTACCCACTTGTGCACAAAACCAAAAGGCTTTGTCCTCCATCTTGTGCACTTGTTGTGGTTGTTTAGATTAGATTTCATTTCAAGTCTTTTTCTTTTACTTGTTTGCCTACACCTTGGAGAGAGTTTGGCTAAGCCAACTCTCCAAAATCGTAAGGCTAGGTTAATATATGGTTATTGCTTCTTTCTTGTGCTTAATGGTTTAAATTATCTAGATCTAGAAGTAATCACCTAATGTTAGCTTAGGCCCATGGAGGAATAACAAATTTGCATTGCTTATATTGCTTATTTCATTTCATTTGGAAGCATTTCATTTCAAGTACTTTGCTTTCAAGTTATCTACATTTACAAGTATTTCTTTAAGTCTTGCAATTTACTTTTCTAAGCAATGTAATATCTTGCAATTTATTTTTAAGCATTTTACTTTCTTGCAATTTTAATTTCAAGTATTTTAGTTTCCAAGTCATTTATCTTTCAAGTAATTTTATTTCATTGCAAGCACACTTTCTTTTACAAGCACTAGATTGCAATTACTTCACTAACTCAACTTAACTTAACCAACTTAAGCTCAATTTACATTTAGCTCCTAGGGCCTAAAATTTACCTAGTTTAATAGGTCACCTTTTACTATCTCAACTTTTCCAACAAAAAAAGAACCTAAGGAAGAAACAGAGGGTGCTAGATCAGGGATGGTCTCATGGCACTAGGTGTCCCCCTTATGGAGTAATTTTGCTCCCATATTGACCTGTGGAGCTAGGGTGTGGCCTTGTTTGTCTCACATATTAAGAACCCAACAATTCTTTTGGTACAAGCGGGGAGAGTTCTTGGGTAGTCACTTAGATTGGGATTCACACTTCACCTTAATAACTTAACTAATCCTAATTAATACACTACAACCTTGGGCAATCTACATTGGTATATATTTATGGTTTATGCTTGAGTAACCTTGCAAAGCACTTCTCAATTTATATTTACTTTTACATGCAAGTTATTCCAGTATCTTGTGGATATTGACTAAGTGAACTAAAGTTGTGAACTTGCCCTTGGAGGCTTCATTTCAACATTTTTATTTAAGTATTGAGTTGTGTTTTGGTTTAATTGGTTCAACCCCCTTGAAGTTGCACATCCTTTGGAGGAAAATTCATTGTTTTGGGTTTGCATTTGTGTATGTCGGTGAAACATCCCCTTAGAGTTGTGCATCTTTTGGAGGCACTCTATGTTTGGGATTGTTGGTTTGATGTGTTGTGGTGTACTTTCCCTTTGATCATCTTTCTCTTTTACCTGCACATTCAAGTTAAAAGTTAGTTGCTTTGTTATCTTGCTTTGTATAATTGTATCTATTGTATCATTGTTGTATCTTTTAATCAGTCTTTATATTAACTTTGTAGATAATTGTTTACTTTATTCATTTTGTATCTAGTTCTATTTGTTGAATCTTTCAAAGTAGTTTTTTTGTAATATTGTTGTAATATTTTGTAGATTCTAAATTCATTTTAACTTCAATTGACCCCTTTCCCAACCTTAGGCACTAGTCTTAGTTGACTTAGGGAAAGGGATTTCCTTTGCATTGAATTATTGCACTTTGCATTGTTTGCCTCTCATATAGGCTAGGTTCCCCCTAACCTTTAATCAATTAAAATAAACTCCTAGAATTAATCGTTTAACTCACATAGTAACTAGGGTCTACCCCCCTTGGCTTCTCTAGGAGTAAGCCTAGACGGAAGAAGTTCAAGTCGAGGTGACAATGGGCTTGAACTTAGACATTGTGCCTCCAAGGACACACTAAGTAGATTGGACTTAGTCCATGTTTGCAAGTGTCTATAAGGATGGCAACATGCCCTAAAGTAGCTTGAAGTGGTTCTAACCTCTTAGAAGTTCTATTTTTTGAGTGATACACTTAAATACAAATATGAAATTGTTAATATTGTTTATCTCACAAGTTAGATTTGGCACACACACATCCACTGGCTCCTAAATATTTTTTTCAAGTGGATATAATTGTAATTCATGCTATTGTTTCTAGTTGTATATATTTATTTGGAATCCTTGTGTCTGTTCTTGTTACATATATTGTGGATTCATTAAAGTAAATCATACATTTTCATGGTTTTAATTCACTTGAGAAGGTTTACTTTCATTGTTTGGGATACTCCCCTTGGCTTCTAGGAGTTGGCTTAAGGTATAGGGGAAAGTGCATTAAGTTGATAGAGGTGCACTTCCCATATTTTTTCCCTAATTAACACCTATGTTGTGACTTTTCACAGTGATGCTAGTTCAAGCAGTAACACCTCGATTAGTTTCCTGAAAGGGGAACTCAAAGACATCATATTGTTTCTCTTTGTTACCACCTATATTACATGATAGCTTCACATGTGATTTTTATCAAATGATTCATATTTTTGTAGGATGGTATGATCACTATAGCCTTCTAAAGGTTGGAATATTGGTAGAAGTTGCTTTAGTTTCTCATCATGCTCTTCACAAATCAATTATATGGTGGTCACCTAGTCATGTTCTAGTCATTTCTTTCACTTTGTGTTGCATGGTTAGTTCATATATTAGTTGTGAGTGTCCTGTAGCATGGCGATGTATTTTCCTACTTCCATAAAATTTCCATAATTTCACCTAGGTAATTTGTGTATTACAAGCATATCATCACTTTTTCCTAAGTGGAACCCACTTCACCCTTAGATTTTCATCACACTTCATCATTTTTCCTAGGCAGTTTGTTGTAAGATCCCCTCTTACTATTGTATTTGATGTTTACTTGGTTCAGGACTTTTTTCGAATAGTTCACAACCTTACTCGGATACCACTGTAATATACCCTCTTATTGTTGATATGTATTTGACATTTACTTGATTCAAGACTTTCGTCAAACAGTTCACAATCTTGCTCTGATACCACTGGAATATCCCCTTACTAGTTTTTTGGCGTGGTTTAGGAATTTCATCAAATAGTTAGCTCTCTTTGTGTTGGTGTTGAGGTGTTTTAGTGCTTTCTTTTGGTTCATAATCTTGTCAAACAACTACAAAGAAAAACCACTACAGTTTGGCATGCAAAGGGTTTTATTGTATTCAACATAAAATAGAAACAATACAAACAATGGAAATGAGTACAAACTCTCTAAATATGATATAACAACAAGAAACTCAACAATACAATGAGATTTGAGTAATATTTTGACTTGTAAGTGATTACATTATTTGGAAAATGATGATAACATTATCCAAAGTGTTATAACAACAACAATACAACAACAAATACTATCAAATATTCGTGTTCTTGTTGACCTTAGAATCCACACTTGGACAACAATACATAGGCTAAAACAACCTCCTTCTAGACAACACCTTCAACAGACTGTAATATCCCCACCTTGTTGTTATAGATGTTCACACTTGACAAAAATTATTACACTAAAAAAGGTCTTGTAAGTAAAATACTTGGACAACAACCAATTCCTGAGAATGAGTCTTCCTTGAGATGCCATAATCAACAATTTAGTGGCATGATCCAATGAGAAAAGCAAAGGAGAGGATTAATGGTTCGATTTGACTTGGACCAACCTCCCTTTTGAAACCCACAAACTATAAAAATTACCACAACCTCTTCCAGATCTCCATGATCCGTCGGATCTTTTAATGACTTATGGTTGAGTTTTAATTTTGCATGCGTTAATTAACCATTTGAGAAAATTTAGTGAAGAATGAGGAAAGAAGAGGAATTATGAAAACCATATACACATATACAGATATGAAATGAAATAATAGACAGCAAACCATAACATGCAGATTGATAACGGAGTTCGGCACAACTTTGCCTACGTCTCTGGGCCTTTTTCTTTGTGGGGGAGGCTTCTTTATTTCTGTTCAAAAGCTCAAAAGTACATCGCTGCAATGCCAAATGGATACAAGACTGATCTGGTCATGTTCTTCCAGATCTCTAGAACCATGCAAAGAAAACGACACACAAAACGGACGTCCGGAGCTCCCAGAAATGGTCCGACAACGTCTCCTCCTCAAAAGCTTCTCTGCCTCAAACTGGCTTTGGCTTGGCTTATCCTCAGCATAATTCTGCTCTAAATGCCCCCTTCATGGACTCAAACATGCCTGGGTTATATAGCTGGGAAGTTGGTTGCTCATCTCCAACTTCCTCCCAAAATTTAGGCTCCAAAACTACCCAATAACTCCCAAAACCATTAAAAATAGGCTTAATTACCATTAAAACCCAAAAATTGGTTATAAAACCCACTTTATAGTTAGATTTGGGCATAAGCCCCCTTTTTCCCACTGCGCGCCCCCTTGACAGGGTCATATGGGTTCATATGGCCAAGCGCTAGCCCAAAGGGCTAAGCGTTGGCCCCTCTCCATACAATACTTTGCAATATATTTTATAATGTGGGTTTTACAACATAAGAAATAATTTGGTGTATTGGCAAAGACCATTTCTTAAGGTGTTGGGCTTGGTTGTGGTCATGGGTTCAAAACCCATGGACCCCAAATCATATTTTTTTTTAAACATGCCACTTCAACTGATGACTGGGTGCCATGTGGCTGCCCATGACTGGGCTACGGGGCATCTCCCCATTTGCTAGATTAATGCCACTTGTCAGTTATTGACTGGTCCAGTTGCCTACCACATGTCTGCCTTGTCAGCGAACCTGCCCAATCAACATCAGCCAGAGAGTGCCACGTCATCTACTGCACAGTCATCATGCTGATGTCATCATCATTGACTTTTTGACCAGTTGACCTTTGACTTTTTACCTGTTTGGGCTTCCGATCAGAACGCGATAACTTTCGCATACGAAGCCCGTTTGACAAAGTAAATATACCGTCAGAATCGAGAAGACGAGACGGACGCAATGGCATTGGTTTCGTCATATTCCGAGCACTTTAATTTTTAAGCATTTTTCAAGCCCTGTCAGGCTTATGGATCCGATTTCGGATCACACCTCCCCACAATAAGACCTTTTGGTCCCCAAAAGGTTACTGACCAGTCAACAAGCTCGGGATAGGCCACCCAGCTTGCTCTCTGTCTCTGAACTCTGTCCTGTGCACCTGTCTCATCAAGAT
>ML816823.1:17621-44649 GCA_009831015.1 Picea engelmannii
TTGCAATATATTTTATAATGTGGGTTTTACAACATAAGAAATAATTTGGTGTATTGGCAAAGACCATTTCTTAAGGTGTTGGGCTTGGTGGTGGTCATGGGTTCAAAACCCATGGACCCCAAAACATATTTTTTTTTAAACATACCACTTCAACTGATGACTGGGTGCCACGTGGCTGCCCATGATTGGGCCACGTGGCATCTCCCCATTTGTCGGATTAATGCCACTTGTCAGTTATTGACTGGTCCAGTTGCCTGCCACATGTCTGCCTTGTCAGCGAACCTGTCCAATCACCATCAGCCATAGAGTGCCATGTCATATCCTGCACATTCATCATGCTGATGTCATCATTATTGACTTTTTGACTAGTTGACCTTTGACTTTTTACCTGTTTGGGCTTCCGATCAGAACGCGATAACTTTCGCATACAGAGCCCGTTTGACAAAGTAAATATACCACTGGAATCGAGAAGATGAGACGGACTCAATGGAACTGGTTTCGTCGGATTCTGAGCACTTTCATTTTTGAGCATTTTTCATGCCCTGTCAGGCTTCTGGATCCGATTTTGGATCACTAAAAAAGGTCTTGTAAGTAAAATACTTGGACAACAACCAATTCCTGAGAATGAGTCTTCCTTGAGATGCCATAATCAACAATTTAGTGGCATGATCCAATGAGAAAAGCAAAGGAGAGGATTAATGGTTCAATTTGACTTGGAACAACCTCCCTTTTGACACCCACAAACTATAAAAATTACCACAACCTCTTCCAGATCTCCATGAGCAACAATAAAGAGTACTATCCCTTTCTTAACACCCTCACAACTATAAATAAAATGTTCATCCCTTCCCAAATACCACAGATTTGTTGGTAAACAAGTGGTACATTATCCTTTTCAAGATGATATGAGTTATAGATGATAAGTGTGGCCTACCTTGAAGCTACCACAAATTTCCAATAAGAGGAATGGCCCTCTACCTCCTGCCACAACTATTAATAATTGATATGGATCCTTTTAAGATCAACGATTTGATGGTATAGGCTCCAATAAGCCACCAAGAAATCTGCAAGCACCTACGATTTGAAAAACTAATGAATATTCCTTTCTCCTACAATGAATCCAATGAGAGATCTTTGTGATCTCTCCCTTTGATCAACTAGGGTGGATAGTTTCACCATTGAACCCAATACGCTCAAGGGTTTTAGGCCCCAAAGACACAAAATATACAAGATTTCTCCAAATCCAAATTTTAGAAAATGATTATGAATGAATGACAAATGAACCCCTTATCTCTTCTTTATACCCTTTGTACCCTTTTTCCCCTCAATTAAATAATATAAAAGTGACTTTTTTTATTTATCTTTAATGTTTCCTCCAATGTCACTTTATTAATTTATTAAACCATTTTAGCTCCAAAAAGTGATTTATTTCATTTTAAAACATCTATGGGCATTGGAAGTCACTTTCAACATCCCAACATTTAAATATTTTCCTCTCGGTTCCAACGAGCTATGACATTAAGGTACCCCTTAAATAATTCAATTAAAATAACACCCTTAGTGAAATTATGCTCAATATTACTCCCAAATTATGGAAACGATTGAAAAGCATCATAACCACAACCTGACTGCGTAAGAGTGATCCCAATGATGACAGATAATAAACGAACCTGAATAAGTATCATATAACTCCTCTAAACCCTTTGAGATAATTGGTAACATCAAATTAATCCTCTGATCAAGCTAACAAAAACCTCGAAAGTCATCTCCAATTGCAAAGAAAGAGAACCTGGAAATGGGGACATTACAATCCTCCCTTCCAAAAGATTGTTTATCCTCAATAAATTCCACCACAACCTTATGATCAATAGGTTGAACCAAACTTAAAATGAGAATGAACCCAGGGTCCAAAAATAGCCTCAAAAGAAACCAACATGCTGACGTTGAGCCACTCATATCATAATAGTCTAACTATCATGTCCAGATTGCATTCTCCTCTCATGGAACCCTAAGTTGAAATACATGTAAGGTTTGAACCCATTACCATGAATCATATCCAACAAAGGAATCTCAATGAAAAATCCATTGCAATACTTGGTCCTGGGTATCGACAAAGAAAATGTGTCCTACCATATAGAATAAATCTTAGCATCTCCTCTCATGACCTTCCTGTTGAGGAAAAGATATGAAATGATCTTACTCAAGCATTTTCAGATCTTACTTGGCTAAAGCAAGAAATACGTGAATATCACCCTATGTTTATAGCTATCAAAATTTGTTTCCTAATTCACAAGTATTGATTACAAGTGCTTAGGCTGATCTTTTTTATAAATAAGAGTTTGTTGGAAAAATCATTATTTATATAATTTTGTGAATATAACAGATGTTGAAATAAATATAGAGACAGAAGTAAAAACACCAATTCAATAATCAAAACATATGAGACATAAAGCAATTGTTTATTCCATTCCAATTTATCAAAAGAATCGTTCTCTTTACAAAATTCCATGAGGAAGTTTGGACCAAAGTCAAACTTAGATGTCCCCGATGAAAACCATACAAAAGGACTTCTGACAGAAAGTAAAAAACTGAACTTTAAAAGATGAATCAGCTTGCCATAGATTGTCTCCCACTCGACTTTGCACAATAGGCTTTGTCAGTAATGAAATTTAATTCACAAACAGACAAGTCTACACAGACTATCAAAGATAGATCAACACCTCTGAAAAACAAGTGTTTGAATGATGTAATTCAACCCTGAATCTTGTTGTCTATAATAGGACCCTTCTATCATAAAAGAGAATTAGGCTTTCAATGAATTAAATAATGAATGAAAACTGAATTATCTCAACAAAACTCAAAGAGCGGACCTTAGTATGCTTCTCCTATTCTCCTATTGTTCCTCCTTTTTCTTTTGCCTTTAAGCAATTAAAATTAGTTGAAGTAGTTGAACCACTTCTTTAGTTAAGTTAACTAAAACTCAACCAATTTTTTAGTTAAGGGGGAAAAGTAATAAAATCATAATAAGGGTTTTAAATAAATAATAACTAGTAGGTGGGACCCCTTGTGACTCCCTTTAGTTTTTTTACAAACATAACACAACTAGTTAATCAATAAAAAAATCCCTCCTTGTGGCTCCCATCATCTTCTCATAATTTGACAATTTATATCAATGATAATTGAAATTATTTCCAAAAATATATTATCCATGTATCCAAAAAATAGTGTGTTGTCCAAAATTTCAGAAGTCAATTGTTCTCAACAATCAATAAATAAAAACACTCAAAACCCATATTTTCCACTCAGGGAAGCAATCTTTCCCTTGTTGTTGATGTCACCCTTTGATCTCTCTGAATTACTTTTAGGTTGCGTGGAGCCTTTATGCCTAATCTCACTCATCACATGAGAGCAATCATCTCTCAAATGCATGCGAGATGACATGGATTTGGAAGAGTCATTTGAGACATGTGGGGCTTCGAAGGGAGGCCTTTCTAGACTAGGTTGGACCACTCCTTTCCCAATCCAATTAAATATCCAACTTGAAATAGTTGGCCCAACTCTTGGGAGTCTGCATCAAAATGTATAGAGAACCTTGGCCTTCTAGGGCCCCTATTCCAGTTTCCTCTTCCTCTGTTACCCTGGCCATGGCTACCTCTGCTGAAAAAACTCATTCTTGTATGCATTATTGATTACCAAATAGTTTCTTCAACAACCATACATGACATCTCTTTTAAATATGAAACAAAGTTTGGCTCAACAACACATCAGACTTATGCAATCCAATCCATACAAATCGTTTAATACTTGTCAATGAGCATGGGATGAATAAGGGTTTTGGGATATGTGAGGGATTGTATTTAGCAAAAAGTGTTAAAATGAGGGGGAATAAATCATGATTACTGCTCAACAAATTATCAAACAATCACTGTATCGTAAATCAAAAGAATGTATCACTATAATTCATCCTTGTGTGATCCTTTAATTGTCATAATACATAATTTATCTTAACTATAATTAAGTTTTAAGAACAGATAGTGGATAGGGAATATGGGAAGGTGAGGGGAGTTGTAATGTGCGAAAAGTGAAATAATGGTGGGGAAAAGAACGAATATTGTTCATAAAACTAATTAAGTAATCCATAAAAACAACTATGTGTTCAATACAAGGATACCGATACCAATTAACAATTCCTGTATGTCAAAATTGTTCATTGTCCCACATTCATTCTTCAAACTTTCTCAATTAACACAGTCCATAATCATACTCAGAATCATCATGCCTTTCAACAGTCTTGTTAAGAGAATACTTGTTTCCTTTCATTTCTTTTCCTTTTTTATTCAAAAAAAAATCAAAAGAAACACACAACCATGTTGCTTCATCTTTGTCCAACATATATTTCTATAAAATATCAACCACTGCCCATAATTCACAATTGTCCAAATCAAACATAGACACGAGTCTTTTTCCAAGTTGAACATATTTTTTAAACTCAATTCCAATTTATCAAAAGAAACGTTCTCTTTACAAAATTCCCTGAGGAAGTTTGGACCAAAGTCAAACTTAGATGTCCCCGATGAAAACCATACAAAAGGACTTTTGACATAAAGTAAAAAACTGAACTTTAAAAGATGGATAATCTTGCCACAGATTGTTGCCCACTCGACTCTGCACAATAGGCTTTGTTAGTCGTGAAATTTAATTCACAACAGACAAGTCTACACAGACTATCAAAGATAGATCAACACCTCTAAAAAACAAGTGTCTGAATGAAGTAATCCAGCCCTGGATCTTGTTGTCTACAATAGGACCATGCTATCATAAAAGAGAATTAGGCTTTCAGTGAATTAAAGAATGAATGAAAACTGAATTATCTCAACAAAACTCAAAGACCAGACCTTAGTATGCTTTTCCTTCTATTCTCCTCTTGTTCCTCCTTTTCCTTTTGCCTTTAAGCAATTAGAATTAGTTGAAGTAGTTGAACCACTTCTTTAGTTTATTTAACTAAAACTCAACCAATTTTTTAGTTAAGGGAGAAAAGTAATAAAATCATAATAAGGGTTTTAAATAAATAATAACTAGTAGGTGGGACCCCTTGTGACTCCCTTTAGTTTTTTTACAAACATAACACAACTAGTTAATCAATCAAAACATCCCTCCTTGTGGCTCCCATCATCTTCTCATAATTTGACAATTTATATCAACGATAATTGAAATTGTTTCCAAAAATATATTATCCATATATCCAAAAAATAGTGTGTTGTCCAAAATTTCAGAAGTCAACTGTTCTCAACAATCAATAAATAAAACCACTTAAAACCCATATTTTCCACTCTGGGAGGCAATCTTTCCCTTGTTGTTGTTGTCACCCTTTGATCTCTCTGAATTTTCCTTAGGATGCGTGGAGCCTTTAGGCCTAATATCACTGATCACATGAGTGCAATCATCTCTCAAATGCATGCGGGAGGACACAGATTTGGAAGAGTCATTTGAGGGTGAGGAGGGGGCAGCAACGAACTTTCCTTTGTCAGGAGCATGGTGGGCCTCGGTTTTTAACATTTTTCTTGCATGGGAAGACTGTATTGGTGAGTGGACAGTGGCAGCTTGGACAATTCGATTAACAGGTGGAGGAGTAGGTAGAGACAAGTTAGGCCAGCCACGATGGTGGGAGACTGTTGGGTGGACAATCTCTTGCCATCCGTCGTTTTTAGGGAATTCAGGTTGTAGTGAGACATGAGGGGGCACTGGGATATGAGGGACATGTGGGGCTTGGAAGGGAGGCCTTTCTGGACTAGGTTGGACCACTCCTTGCCCAATCCAGTTAAAAAATCCATCTTGAAATAGTTGGCCCAACTCTTGTGAGTCTGCATCAAAATGTATAGAGAACCTTGGCCTTCTAGAGCCCCTATTCCAGTTTTCTCTTCCTCTGTTACCTCGACCATGGATACCTCTACTGAAAAAACTCATTCATGTATGCATTATTGATTAGTAAATAGTTTCTTCAACAACCATACATGACATCTCTTTTAAATATGAAACAAAGTTTGGCTCAGCAACACATCAGACTCATGCAATCCAATACATACAAATCGTTTAATACTTGTCAATGAGCAAGGGATGAATAAGGGTTCTGGGATATGTGAGGGATTGTATTTAGAGAAAAGTGTTAAAATTAGGGGGAATAGACCATGATTACTACTCAACAAATTATCAAACAATCAACTGTATCGTAAATCAAAAGAATGTATCACTGTAATTCATCCATGTGCGACACTTTAATTGTCATAATCCAAAATTTATCTTAACTGTAATTAAATTTTAAGAACATGGAGTGGATAGGGAATATGGGAAGGCGAGGGGAGTTGTAATGTGCGAAAAGTGAAATAATGGTAGGGAAAAGAATGAATATTGTTCATAAAACTAATTAAGTAATCCATAAAAACAACTTTGTATTCCTGTGTGTCAAAAACCTTTGTAACCAATACCAATTAACAATTCCTATGTGTCAAAACTATTCACTGTCCCACATTCAATTCTTCAAACTTTCTCAATTAACACAGTCCATAATCATACTCAGAATCGTTATGCCTTTCAACAATCTTGTTAAGAGAATACTTGTTTCCTTTCATTTCTTTTCCTTTTTTATTCAAGACAAAATCAAAAGAAACACACATCCATGTTGCTTCATATTTGTCCAACATATATTTCTATAAAATATCAACCACTGCCCATAAGTCGCAGTTGCCCAAATCAAACATAGACACATGTCTTTTTCCAAGTTGAACATTTTTTTTAAACTTGCCCGATTTCATGCCTTTTCATTATATCAACCAATTAAATATTGCAATGAAACCATAATACAAAACCCAAGTTTCATCACTGATGGTGTAATTTAAATCAAACATGCATGAAATCATAATCCACACACAGTAAACAATGAAATCATAATCCACAATTTCCATAAATTGCTATGATCATGATCGAGACTAGTGAAACACACAACAATCACCATTTCGCAATTGACACCAAGTTGTAGGAACAAAACGATCCAATGCATAACAAAAAGAGGCAACCCTCTGACTGTATATTACCATTTACTCCCAATCAACCAATTTAATAATAATAAAAAATCTAGGTTCTCAACACAACTGTCATAACAAAAAGAGGTAGCCCCTCGAGTGTATATCAATTCTCATCCCCAATTACAACTTTCCAAAAA
Source organism: Picea engelmannii (assembly GCA_009831015.1). Lineage (NCBI taxonomy): Eukaryota > Viridiplantae > Streptophyta > Pinopsida > Pinales > Pinaceae > Picea > Picea engelmannii. The sequence continues at coordinate 24,838 of ML816823.1, forward strand.
CCCAATCAAACAGAAATGAGATAATACTCAAAGAAACTATCATAACCACTCAACCAATCTAAGACAGTCAACAAGATGCTCGACAAGAGTGCGAATATTTGGGGTTATCAAAATCAGGCTCTGTAACATGGAACATAAGAAGTAATCAAGAAATCGCACGGTCATCAAAGCACAGAGAAACTGGAGGTCGACCATATCAACAATAGGCAGAGACCCTTCCAAACAAGAACAGTGGGACCACATGGTTTTTTATAACTCTCGGTTTGTATATTAGTGTAACAGTTCAACACTGAGTAGGGTAGGCAATGATATAGAGGAACAACAATTTCCCACTGGACAGTAACAATTATTAAGAACACGCAAAGGCATAACCCTCACGCCTTTCTGAAGAGATGAACCAATTTATAACAATGCCAGTGGGAATGCAGACCCAAGGTACCACCAACAACCATAAAGCATGCATCTTGGCATAATGGCCATCTAATAACCAACTTTTGAGGTACGTTGATGCCAATACCACAAAATAATCCTACGAACAGGTGGATAACCCACGACCATGGCTCTGGAAAATACTCAGTGACCAAAAGGTAGTTCAAAAACACATACAACAACCCCATAGAAACTTCGAATACAGTTGGACATGGTTACCATCACTGTGAGGAAGCGGCCAACAAGGCTAAACAGAGCAAAACTCTCCAACAAAATACCCATAACTACTTAAAACAACAGAGAGCCATCACGGTTTTCACCACATAGAATAGCCAACGAATGCATAACTTCAACCAACGAATTATTTCATTTGTAAAACGAATAACCACATAGTCACATTGCAGAGAGAAGACCCACGCGTTTACATAGTTGCCAATCTCAGGAAAACACAAACCAACAAATTACTAAGCCATCGTTTGTTTCATACATAGCGAAATTCATGGATGGGCGAAAAGAACCATACCTGTAAACAATAGCCTTAAAAAGGGTGAGTTGGTCGAGCAATTCCTTCCAGGCTTGAATCTCAGAGCTTAACCACTAGCAAAACCAAATGAAACAATAACCTTGCTAGGGTGACAGCCCGATGGGAAAAGTATGGAGTGACGTGCATTTACTGCACGTCGCTTCCGTCTTCCTCCACATCCAATTTCAAAGTACACTAATTCCATCCATTGAAACTTGTGACATATTGCTTTTCAATTGCGCCACCCAAAATCCATATTAACCATTTCCAAAAGCCATACCATACCATATATCAAATGTGCCCAATATAACTCAAATACAATTCACATAGCCACTAACCATTGCTAGTTAGGACTAACACTAACTTCTTTTCATTTCATTTGCACATAACTTCTTAACATAGCATAATATAGTCCCTTTCTTTTGGAATTTTTTGTTATAAGTCTCTTTCCATTTCTTTTGTTTTATGTTGTTACTAACATATGTCTTGTGCAAGTGTAGCCAGGTAATAATCATGGTGATATAATCAAATGTAAAAAATGTAGTATATGACACTCATAACATAGAATTAGAGCTTAGAATAAGAGAACAACACAAAAAATGCATTATCCACCTGCCATTTTGTCAAAAACAAAACCAAGACTGCATCATCAACCATATAAGACCTTGTAAGCAGTATCGAAACAACAACATGAAAAGTGTGATATGATTATCTATGAGCCTCCAGTCTACAGGGGGATCCTACATACTAGTATTATATATCATTAGCATAGTTTAAATAATAGGCTTTAGCAATACTTTGTGAGCAAAATTCCTCGTTGCGATTTTTATCGTCAACACTTCCAAAAATGAAACAAACCAAACATTGACACAGCCTTGTTAATCATTATCAAATTTTGAATCAATCTACCAATTAGATGAATTTATGGATCCCACAACTAAATTAGAACTCCACCATCCCCAATACCTACTGACTCTCGTTGTGCTACATTAATAACCATTGGAATCCAAATAAGCCAAGTATTTGATTCCTATTTTTTTATGCATTCAGTTGGTGGGAACAAAGTAGGAGTCCTCACCATGGAATCAAGGTGAAATTCACCCACATGTGCCAATAGAATACTTGAATAGTCACTTGGATTCCATATTACCCCACCACCATCACATTCAATAGGAGGTGGCTCACAACTTAGATCATGAAGAGAAAATTGTGCATTAGCTCTGTAATCCTCAAGGAAAAATGATGGGACATCGTTATGAACTAACATGATATCCTCAAAAGAATTTGTTTCCTCATACAGATTATGAACAATAACCTATACATCACCATTGTATACCATTGTACACCACTCTATACCATTGTATCTTTTTGCTCTCTTTTAATAATGTCCCATGCATTCACTCCAGTAGTGTCATCTAAATATGGATCCTAGATTGATGTGTCCACATCTGTAATATACCCATTCCCACAATCAGTGGACTCATACACTTCCCTGTTGGATGGTCCAAAAGGCATATGCTCAACTATATCATCTGTAGCTATGACTTGATCCTTCAATGGGTTCTCCAAAAAACGTGGCTCATGATCCCCATGATGAAAACTTGATGAAAACTATGTGTATAATCAGAAATTTTTGAGTCATACCACTCTTCAATCCCCTGTAAATATGAATGCCTCTCGTGATTGACCATCCCAAGAGGCCCTTCCCTCCAATCATGTGTACCACTAACATCCTCATGTGTTATGGATTCCATACATGATTGAGTTTATGTTATGGATGATGAAGAGTATGCCAAACTCAACTCCACACAAAGCTTAGCAACCTAAATGTTTTTATTCTTGAAGGACCATTTTAGTGCTCTTCAAAGAATCCCTGGTAACCTTAAGCTCATGGGTAAGCTTCTCAACTTCCTCTTCTTTCCATTTTAGTGCAACAAAATAAATCTCATCAAGCATGAGAAGATAATCTCTTTTTGAAATTAGGTGTAGGTAATTGGATTTTATTACCACCAATGCTTCTTTAAGTGCCTGAAAATCTGCAAGGGAAAGTCGTTCAAAATTCTTATGTGTACCTAGATAAAAATTATTGTGTGTCCCTGGGGCTCTCCAACAACAATCTTACATCAACATATGAGTATCATCAAAATGTTTTATGGTTTCAACAATCATGTCTTCACTTACCTTCAATTTCCCTGCCAAATGATGGGACTCATGGGGACTACTATCTTCATACAATTTTTTTGATTTGTGTTCAACATCAGGCTTCCCAAAAGCATCTTCCTCTTTGTCATCCCTCATGCATAAATCCTGAGAAATTAGATTAACATCTAAAGGAAATTCATCTCACACCTAATCTTTATCATGATTAGGTGCTAACACACCCAAATCATCATAATCATCAGAACTAACTGATTGGAAAACTTCATAGTGTGTACTCAACCTGTCCATCACATGCATTGGTGTTATTATCTTCATAGGATATCTCTAATGGTGTATTATAGTTTGTTGTTTTGTCAACCTCAATGTAGATACCCTCATCCTAAATAGGTGCATGCACTTCCAAGAAGTCATTCTAGGGTTCTGTCAAAATTTCATCATGAGGTGAGGCATTCACATCACCAAACACTTCAAATTTGAACCCCTCTTCCTTCTTTTCAACTGATAATTGAGGTTTCAACAACTCAGGATGCTCTAAAAATTTTGTTAGATTCTTCTGATATTCTTGAGAGGCTTGTGAAAATCTTGTCATGAGTTCCCGATTTGTCTTCATATTTCTTAAGCCATTGAATGCAAACCTTGATACCAGGTTACCACTACTGAAATTGAAAGGTATAATAGTGTTGGTTACTCATGGGAAACAATGTGAAAACATCTTTCACTAATTTCCCCTCAAGCTGTCAGGATGCACAACTATGATACCACTGTAAGCTCTCCTCCTATTGTTGATATGTATTTGACATTTACTTGTCCATGACCTTTGTCAAATAGTTCACAATCCTTCTTTGATACCATTGTAATATCCCCTCTTACTACTCATATGTATTTGATGTTTACTTGGTTCAAGAATTTTGTCAAACAATTGACAACCTTGCCCTGATACCACTGGAATATCCCCCTTACTGGTTTGTTGGTGTGGTTTAGGAATTTTGTCAAACAATTAGCTCTCTTTGTGTTGTTGTTGAGGTTTTTTAGTGCTTTCTTTTGGTTCATAATCTTTTTCAAACAATTACACAGAAAAACCACTACAGTTTTCCATGTAAATGGTTTTGTTGTATTCAACATAAAAGAGAAACAATACATGTAATGGAAATGAATGCAAACTCTCTAAATATGATATAACAACAAGAAACTCAATAATACCATCAGATCTGAGTAATATTATGACATGTAGGTGATTATATTATTTGGAAAATGATGATAACCTTATCTAAATTGTTATAACAACAATAATATGACAACAAATACTATCAAATATGATTATTCTTGCTGCCCTCGACATCCACACTTGAACAACAATACATAGGTTGAAATAGCCTCCTTTTGGACAACACCTTCAACAGATTGTAATATCCCCACCTTGTTGTTGTTGATGTTCACACTTAGAAGCAATTATTACACTAAAATAGGTCTTGCAAGTAAAATACGTGGACAACAACCAATGCCTGAGAACGAGCCTTCCTTGAGATGCTACAATCAATAATTTAGTGGCATGATCTAATGAGAAAACCAGAGGAGGGGATTAATGGTTTGATATGACCTATAACAGACTCCCTTTTGACACCCACAAACTGTAAAAATTACCATAGCCTCTTCCATACCTCCACAAGAAGCAATAAAGGGTATGAATCCTTCCTTAACACCCTCACAATTGTCAATAAAAATTTCATCCCGTCCCAAATACCATAGATATGTTGGTAAACAAGTGGTATAAACTCTTTTTCAAGATGATACGAGTTGAAGATGGTAAGTGAGACCTACCTTGAAGCTTCCATGAACTGCCAATAAGAGGAAATACCCTCTTCCTCCTGCCACGACTACAAATAATTGATATGACTCCTTCTAATATCAACAAGTTAATGGTATAGCCTCCAATAAACCCCCAATAACTCCGCAAACACCCAAGATTTGACAAACTAATGAATCTTCCTTTCTCCCACAATGAATCCAATTAGAGATCTATATGATCTCTCCCTTTGATCAACTAGGGTGGATAGTTTCACCATCAAACACAATCTGCTCAAGGGTTTCAGGCCCCAAAGCCACAAAAGCTACAAGAACTCTCCTAATCCAAATTTCAGAAAATGATCATGAATGAATGAGAAATGAGCCCCTATCTCTTCTTTTTACCCCTTTTACCTTTTTTCCCCTCAATTAAATAATATAAAAGTGACTTTTTAATTTATCTTTAATATTTCCTCCAATGTCACTTTATTGATTTATTAAATCCTTTTATCTCCAAAAAGTGATTTATTTCATTTAAAAATATTTTCGAGCACTAGAAATCACTTTTCATCAAACCAACATCTAAATCTTTTGGTTCTGGTCCCAACGAGCTATAACACTAAGTTTCTCCCTTAAATAATTCAATTAAAATAACACGCTTAGTGAAATTAATTAAATTATGTTCAATATTACTCCCAAATTATGGGAACAGTCGAAATGCATCAGAACCACAATCTGACTATGCAAGAGTGATCTTGATGACGAAATATGATAAACAAACCTGGTTGGGTATCATATAACTCCTCTTATCTCTCTGAGCTCATTGTTAACACCAAATTACCCCTTTGATCAGGCTGACAAAAACCCCGAAAGTTATCTCCAATTGCAAAGAAAGAGAACCTGAAAATGGGGACATTACATGTGTGTATCACATCACATCTGTACATTTTACCTAGGTAAAATCCACATTACATTTACATTTCACTTCATGTCCATATCCTAGAAGGTGCATTGTTGATTTGTGTAGCTTCAGGAAGGTATTCTCATGTTCCCTAGGTGGTGGGCATGTGGGAATCTTCGTGGGCACCACATCACACTCTTTGTTTGGTGAAAACCGCCTTTGGAATGGAGCTAGGGCTTCATGGGTTTGGTGATGGGATTTAAGGGTTTTTTTGGGGGCTTCACACCCAAAATAAAGTCTAATATGATGTTGACTTGTGGAGGGGATTCTATGATGACCCCTAAGGATTGTATATAAATGAGAGAGGTCATTGTGACATTTCATTATGTAGTGAGTGTAGAGACACGATGGAGTTGACATAATTGAGTCAACACTTCTGCCAAGGAGCTTGGTGATTTCAGCAAGGGAATTTCTGCAACTATGGAAAATTTGGCCCGGGGTTGAGGACTCTCTAATTTTTGTTCTTGGCAGGGAAAATCACATTGCATGTGTGGGAGAGAGAGGCGGTCAAAGGAAGCGAATTGTATGGAAGTGTACCTATATTGTAGTGGGAACAATAGTGTACATACATAGTTGGCAGTGGGCATAATCGCGTATGTATGCAGGTTACAACAAGGTGAATCATATATACGTGGGTTGCAGTGGGCACAATCGTGTATGTACGGAGTTGTAGTAATGTGAATCACGTACATTTGTACTAGGTTTTTTGGTAGGAGTAGGTCTGTACAGGCTGATGTCAACAACATTACAAGTGATGTCAACAGGTCGTACAGGTGGTCTGCAACGGATTTGCAAGTTGGGATTTATCCCAGATTTTTTGCTGATATTTTGTGGTTTTGGAAGGTCAAGGTTGTCCTTATATTTTGGTGAATTTGTATCGGCTGGGAGGGCTGGTTTTTCCCTCAGAACTTCTGAATTTGAAAATATTACAGAACACAAAATTTGTGTCTCAGATGTATTGATGATTCATCTTTGATCTTGTTCTTTCCACTCCATATATTTTCAGTCAATAATTTTTAGTGTAAAATTATTCAGTGATAACAACTAGGGTTTATTGTTAGCTTACTAGGAAGCAATTTTCAGATCTGAAACTTAGTCACATAAGATTGTATGTGACAATTGGCATGGTATCATAGCTTAGGATTTGAAGACAAGGGGATCAGAGAGAGGACATAAGTTCATTTGGAGCATGTGAGTAGGAACTAATAGGTCTTCCCAGGTCTTAGGAACCATTTTTGTAGGGGATATGTGCACAAGAGGTGTTGTTAGGATTTGACAGACTATGGACTGATTGTATCCAGGAGGAGACTCTTATTAGAGTCTAGGTATGACTTGGATGATGGACTTGGGAAAAATTGCATTGGATGATCATGACCTTGGTGAGCAAGAGGCTTGCGTTGGAGGATTCCATGGTTCTTATACAGTGGGAGCCACAAACACATGATAGGGGCACATGATTTGTTCGAGAGCTTCATAGAGTATGACTCAGGTATGTACAAGGAGCTTGGTATGGGGACCAGACATGTAGTAAAAGGATTTGGTACAATTTCGTTCTGGATGGAGTCAAGGGATGTGTTGTGAGTGGAAAATGTGTTATGGGTGCCAGGAGTGTGTTATTAGCCTCAACGATTGAGGAGTAGGGATATGAAGTGTTGTTCCAAGATGATCAAGTATTATTTGTACCCAAAGGATCTAGCTTCATATCAATAGTGGTTCTTGGATTTAGATAGGGCCAGTCTATGCAAGCCATGACCAATAGTAGCAGAGTGGCAGTGGACAAGGAGCAGGTAGCTTTGAAGGTTGGGTAGATTTAGAGGGATTTTGACTTCAGAAGGAGTCAGTGGATTCAGAGGGATTCCAACTTCATAGGGAATCAACAGGATTGGAGGGAGAGTCAAGCATTTTAGAGGGATCCAACCTTCAGGTCTAGATGGGAGAGAGGAATCTTCCAAGACTGAAAAGATGGTATCATGGGTTGAGATGACCAGGCAGGGTTCTCTGAAGAAGGAATATTATAGGAGCAGGGTGTCTTTAAATGAGGGATCATGCGAGAAAATAGGATTTTCTTCAGTGACCAAGGTTGCAACCATTCAGGAGGATTGGAGAGAAGGTTTTCTTCAGTGACAGAGGGGGAAGCCAATCAGGAAGATTGGGAAGAAACTGTGGTAGCAGATCCAGTACAGGAGATAGAGCTACTCCCAAGATGGGAGACAAAGCTACTTCCAGGTGATTGTGGAGTGTGGTGAGAATACCTTCCTTACTAAGAGGGAGTGTGTAATGTCCCCACTTTGGGACATCATCACAGTGCGAAGATTTATGATGACCAGAGTAGCCAGATGGATGTTATAGCGAGTACAGGGGTATTTGAGAGGCATGGTGGGGTACAACTTACATTGATCATCACATTCCATAATTATGAGCCATTCCGCATAGGTTGGCTTTGGTTTCATTGCATTCTGACGATTTCCATGATTTTGACTATTTTGAGCTATAAGTTAATTGAAATCATTGAAGAGGTCATTTTGGGCACATTACTTAGAGGAACCTCTCAGTGTAATAGCTCATTGGAATCGGGAGAAGAAACACTACATGATGGGATGGCTAGAAGTGAATTTTAGTGGCCAGGGAAGCCACAAGGAGAGATAAGGATCTTTTCAGAGGTAAAAAGGTTAATTAATTAATTAAAGTGATTTAATTAATTAATTAATTATTAATAAAATGAAAGTCACTTTGGAAGGACAAGGTGAGCCAAAAGTATAAAGGAAAGGCAAGGGCCTCTTCTCAGGATTAATGTATGTTTATCTGTTGATATATGGCTTTAGCTAGTGAACCCAACATTGGGGGTTTTGAGGGTTTTGACATAACAAACCCTATAGGACAATTCGGTGGTGAAAGATTCCACCTATCTTGTCCCAAGCTTGGTCTTGGAGATGAAATACTCTCCCACACCATTCTAGTTCCATATCTACTCAGTTGCAGGAGGATTCCACATCAGTTGTTTGTGCAGATAGAGAGAGGGCGCACCAGTTGGGGGTTTCCAGCAAGGGGGGCGCACCATTCATTGAGGAAGGATTCGTCCTAGCTGAGGAAAAGGGATTCCGGGAATTCCAGATATTGGGTTTCCTTTGAAGGTGTCTTGGCATCATTCTTGGTGGTTTTTTAGAGTCTTTCAGTGAAGGATCGATTTGTATTGGGAGTGGGACGTTTTCCCAAGAGGAGGGCGCACCATTATTTGGAGGGTAGCTAGATCTAAGGATCTAGCAGGTATTTTGAGTATTTGAGCACTTGGGTTCTCATTGCAGTGTCCTGATCTATCATTGTGGAGAGTTTCAGAGCATTTGGAGGGCTCCTTCATCAGGGCCGAATTATCTAGGGCTTCAGTCATCCAGTGGGGAACACCATTCAGTGGAGGAGTTCAGATCTATAGAGGTTGAGAGGGATCTTGGAGATTCAGGCACCTGGGTTGTTCTTACCATCACCCGATCTACTGTTTGGCATATTTCTGGAGGTGATTGGACATCTTTGGCACCAGGGCCGAATTGTTGAGGAGCTTAAGTTATCTAGCAGAGTGTGGCATCTTCCAACAATGAGGGGTTTGGCACTTGGCATTGGTATTCATCTCTTATCCATCCTTTGGAGGCTTATTTTGTATTGTCGGGAGCATTTTGTAGCAACTCTATTTTTTATCTTCTTGGCCATTTGTTGAGCATTCCAGATCGACATCTTCATTGTAGCAGGTTTCTCTATTTCATGAATAAAAGAAGATTTGGGATGTTTTGGCTTTTCTATCATATTGCATATGGTTGAGGTATGTTCCATGGTTGTCGCTTTCTGTTATTTGTTGCATACACACATATAAACACAAGTAAACCAATAGATCAGCTAATTGTTTGACGAAATACCCCACTCAGAAAAAGTTTTAAAAAGACACCAAAATCGTGATGATCCTTGCATAATGGCTTGGGATCATTACAGTGGTATCATAGCTTAGATTCCTGCCAGCCAGTGGGAATTAGCACATGCATGCAGAGCCATAGAGGGGTATTCTATACAAAGGGATGGATTTGTTTTACCTTGCTAGAGAGAGTATGATCTGTAAAGGGGAATATTACACCCTTGGGGAGGAAACTAGGGCTCAATTGACATTCCAACAATTTTTATCTATAAAAAATCCTAGGTGGAGCAAAGAGGAGGTTATATATTGGGTCAACATAGCAGAGGAAAACAAATCTATGGATATTTTGGACTTTACTAGAAGGATTGTTGATTGTGATGGGGAATATCTAACTCTCAATGTGGATCTCAGAGGTCTAATGACATTCCATCATTTTGTATCCTATAAAAATCCTAGTTGGAGAAAAGATGAGATTACACATTGGGTCGGCATGGCAAAGGAAAACAGAGCTATGACAACTAGATGGAAGGAAGCACAGAGAAACTCCCCACCCATTAGGAGCACACAACTTTGCTACAGTTGCAAGGTGCCTTGGGAACCAGATCATAGGTGTAGGGGTAAGGGTAAGAAGCATATCATTGAGGTACACTATGATAGTGATGATGAGGATTTGGAGCAATCCGATGATGACAGTGACTCTTTCATAGAGGCTAGTGATAGTGAATCTACCTCAGAGGATACTGATGATGACTCTTGCACGGAGGCTACTGATGCTTGCACGCTTGAGGAGGATGATGACCCTTGTGTAGTGGATAGGCAACAAGATGGAGAGGACGATAGCACTAGTGTCTCAGCAGACATGTCACATACCATTGAGGACCTTACACCTCAGCAGAGTGGTGACACTAGTGAGGAGTCACACGTGTTAGCACCTAGAGATGATGAGCTTCCTATGGGAGCCGTGACACATCTGTCACTTGTTCAGACACCCATGATAGCCACGTCACATGAGGAGATTAGTGGCACGTCAGGTATGATGGATGAGCCTAATGTGAGGGATGCAGAACATGGGCAGGTAGACCCACAAATCCAGGAGGAGGTACAGGAGGTACATGCAGTTGACCTCACACATACGGGTCATCTAGAGGAGATGGAGTCACAGCTATTGGAGACTCCATTGGTTGAGCAGATTGCAGAGGCTGACAGGCGGATGGAGCACTTACTCCCAGGATAGGATTGCATTGATGAGGATGCACTCTTTAGTATTTAGGATGACCATAGCATGTGTCTAGACACAACTATATGGGATCCAGGCGCAGATGATAGTAGTAGGTTGAGTGCACAGGAGGATACAACTGCTCATACAGGATACAATGTGAGTCAGAGGGAGATGGCATCTAGTGATGGGATGCAGTGGCATACAGGAGTACCCAGCAGCACAATAGACAGTGGACAATTCAGCACGTCATCTTATGCAGAGGGTGTTTTTGGGGATTCTAGAGTTGGCACTAGCAAGACTGATAGTGGTAGTGAGGTGTCTGAGATGGCACCTCAGTATGAACATGATCAAGAGTCACACCACTTAGCAGAACAATTGAGAGTTAGTGAGGCTATGATCAGGGCAGCCACTGGACGTATTGATGACATGCATGCAGTGATGGCAGATTACTGTTGGAGAGCATTAGTGGCATAGGGTAGCTCAGATGAAGGATTTTCCATGGATGATTTTCACAATCTCTGGGAGAGAGTATCTGTGATGAGGAATAACTACCAACAGTTGTTGATAGACATGGATTATCTACTGAGGGTTGGTGAGATGTATCATGAGGCTCTGAGGGAGCAGGAGTTGGAGATGGACCGAATCACTCAGGAGTTGGAGAGCACTCGAGGATTCTTGAGAGACACAGACTGGCCTTCAAGAATCAGAGTCTAGGACAGATGAGTCTCTTGAGGAGATCCATCAGAGATCCACTTCATCTGTCTTAGTGGACACTTAGATGTATCTGTCAGTCACGTTGATAGAGGGTGTTGATAATCTAGTAGAGGAGCACCAGTTGATGGGGGACACCTCCATTTGTGTCTTGGGAGTGGTTGATCTCCATATAGAGATTGATCCAGCCGTACGCCCAGGATCTGTGATGCAGCATGAGTTTGCGGGAGATGATAGGAGTATGTCAGAGCATACAATGATGAGTGATAACTCATAGAGACATGTTGATATGTATGGTGGGATTCAGAGGGGTGTACTGCCTGACAGGGAGGAGACACACTTAGGGGATCATGTAGGTGCCACTCCTTTGCAGCAACATATGGTTATGAGATCTCACCTTCACCATTTCAGCAGTTGCCTGGGTGATGGGAGATGGAGAGTGGTTCACCAGCAGTTGGAGGAGTTGTTTCCGATTGTACCTGATGATTGGGGTTTAGTGATGACTACAGGCGAGCAATTATCATGGATACCAATGGACGAGCTTCTGGTCGAATCATTGGGATTGACCAAAGCATGTGACGCCTTCCAGTCCTACAGTCAGCTGCAGATATGTCTGTTATCCTTTTCCGACACGTTTATCATTGACAACAACATGAGGAGGATAGCAAATGAGCACATAGGGCTTCTGACAGTGATTAGTCTCACACAAGAGCAGTTAGAGGAGATTGGAAGTGATAAACTTCCAAGTTTTCCATGGGACCGAGGAGTCCATTTTGTTCGCACGATGTTCATGTTGACCCAGGTTGCACTAGAGAGCCACATAATCCACCTTGGTTTGGGTTGGAGTGGGTCTGCAGGTACTTGTCCTATGGGGCGAGACCTTTCCTTCTGCTTGATCATCATGATAGGGCATGGAGATGTTTGGACATGTACTTCTTCTACAGAGATGCCTTTATAGATACAGTTTCTAGACAACAACTCCGGTGGTCACGGGTATTTCAGCTTGAGGATCCAGGAGAGGAGGATCCAATATGTATGCAGGGGACAGACAATTGTGGTCGGAGTAGTGTAGGGCCAGCATGGTGATCTTCGACAGAGGTTAGCATGGGACCCAAGGATTGCAGGGTTGAGAATTTCACTGATTCATAGGAGAGAGTGGACCATTGCAGAGGAAAGTTATTCTAACTTTCCATTTAGCTTCAGTGTTGAGGGGAGCACAGCGCTTGAGAGTGTCTCACGGAGGTCTTGCAACACCTCATTCTGGCATCATCATGTGCAGTTGATGGAGGCCGTGTGTATCTTGGTAGAGATTTGGAGGATCGACTCATTCTGAGATGAGGCCATGTGTCATGTGCAGGAGGTTCACAGGGTTGATATCTTTCATGACTATGCTTCGCAAAGTATTGCAGTTCATTTCTTGATATGGGATCCAGGGGGTGGAGTGTACTATTGTTCGTCTTTGGATGGGTTCGGCTATGTACCCCACAGGTGGACATGGGATCCTGGTATTTTATTTGAGATGATTTGGTTATTTCTTGAGGAAAAGCAATTTTGTAGCAGGAAGGACTGTAATGTCCCCACTTTGGGACATCATCACAGTGCAGAGATTTATGATGACCAGAGTAGCCAAATGGATGTTATAGCGAGTATAGGGGTATTTGAGAGGCATGGTGGGGTCCAACTTGCATTGATCATCACATTCCATCATTATGAACCATTCCGCACAGGTTGGCTTTGGTTTCATTGCATTCTGATGATTTCCATGATTTTGACTATTTTGAGCTATAAGTTAATTGAAATCATTGAAGAGGTCATTTTGGGCACATTACTTGGAGGAACCTCTCAGTGTAATAGCTCATTGGAATCGGGAGAAGCAACACTACATGATGGGATGGCTAGAAGTGACTTTGAGTGGCCAGGGAAGCCACAAGGAGAGATAAGGAGCTTTTCAGAGGTAAAAAGGTTAATTAATTAATTAAAGTGATTTAATTAATTAATTAAATATTAATAAAATGAAAGTCACTTTGGAAGGACAAGGTGAGCCAAAATTATAAAGGAAAGGCAAGGGCCTCTTCTCAGGATTCATGTATGTTTATCTGTTGATATCTGTATTTAGCTAGTAAACCCAACATTGGGGGTTTTGAGGGTTTTGACATAACAAACCCTAGAGGACGATTCGGCGGTGAAAGATTCCACCTATCTTGTCCCAAGCTTGGTCTTGGAGATGCAATACTCTCCCACACTATTCTAGTTCCATATCTACTCAGTTGCAGGAGGATTCCACATCAGTTGCTTGTGCAGATAGAGAGAGGGTGCACCAGTTGGGGGTTTCCAGCAAGGGGGGCGCACCATTCATTGAGGAAGGATTCGTCCTAGCTGAGGAGAAGGGATTCCAGGAATTCTAGATATTGGGTTTCCTTTGCAGGTGTCTTGGCATCATTCTTGGTGGTTTTTCGGAGTCTTTCAGTGGATGATCGATTTGTATTGAGAGTGGGACGTTTTCCCAAGAGGAGGGTGCACCATTATTTGGAAGGTAGCTAGATCTAAGGATCTAGTAGGTATTTTGAGGATTTGAACACTTGTGTTCTCATTGCAACATCCTGATCTATCATTGTGGATATTTTCAGAGCATTTGGAGGCCTCCTTCATTAGGGCCGAATTATCTAGGGCTTCAGTCATCCAGTGGGGCACACCATTCAGTGGAGGAGTTCAGATCTACAGAGGTTGAGAGGGATCTTGGAGATTCGGGCACCTGGGTTGTTCTTACCATCACCCGATCTACTGTTTGGCATATTTTTGGAGGTGATTGGACATCTTTGGCACCAGGGCCGAATTGTTGAGGAGCTTCAGTTATCCAGCAGAGCGTGGCATCTTCCAGCAGTGAGGGGTTTGGCACTTGGCATTGGTCTTCATCTCTTATCCAGTCTTTGAAGGCTTATTTTGTATTGTCAGGAGAATTTTGTAGCAACTCTATTGTTTATCTTCTTGTCCATCTGTTGAGCATTCCAGATCGACATCTTCATTGTAGCAGGTTTCTCTATTTCATAAGATTTGAATAAAATAAGATTTGAGATGTTTTGGCTTGTCTATCATATTGCATATGGTTGAGGTATGTTCCATGGTTGTCTCTTTCTGTTATTTTCTTCATACACACATATAAACACAAGTAAGCCAATAGATCAACAAATTGTTTGACGAAATACCTCACTCGGAAAAAGTTTTAAAAAGACACCAAAATCGTGATGATCCTTGCATAATGGCTTGGGATCATTACAGAGTGTTTATGTTTTTAGCTTCAGGAAGGTATTCTCACATGCCCTAGGTGTCGAGAATGGGGGAATCATCGTGGGAACTGCTATCGCTCAATTTGAACTTATTCCAAAGGAAAAGGTTAAGGGAAGGAAATTTGGTGTAACAGGAGGTCATCCTATCACTCTCACCTCAACAAGATAACTCTTTCTATTTAGGGTTGATTTCTCAAGGGAGACATCCCCAATGACCTGGGGGTTTGAGAAGGAAAAGGTTAAAGTGTCTATAAAAGTATCCCCTCTCACAAGTCACACTGATAAGAAATTCCCAAGGTTTTGACCAATGAATTAATGAAGTATTCAGATGTACCTGCCCAGAACAAAGCAACAAGAAAATATGTCTTTTGCAAGCACAACTTGTTGTTAGTACTTCATAAAACTATGGAATTTATCAATAAAAGCAATAGTTGATATATGATGAAGCAAACATAATTTTATAAAAACAATGTTTATGAGATGATTGATTCACAACAAATGCCTTGAAAGATCTTCAAAATGACCCAAAATAATCACTCATTAATACCAAAGTACTAGCATTTGTCAGAAGCAAATTAGGCAGTGTATAAATCAACTTTACAATTGCTTTTAGGTGCTTTTAATGCTGCAATAGATGGTTGTAGATTACTTTTGTAACAACAACAAGTAGTTTAGTAGATTAGTCTATTCTAGGGTTATGAATAGTTAGTAGAGAGCTTAAGGTAAAAGTTTTGAGGGTGGCTTTCATCAATCACTCAATTGTAAGGCTTAGATCAATGTTTTTTAGGGTAAATGGAGTCTCTTTTAGCAGCGGAAATCTTGAAGGAACAAAATGATAATAAGAGAGCTAGAGACAAGAAGGTTAATTATTGAAGTGTTGGTAGCCCAAGGCTTCAATCACTAAACCTTAGGGGGGGAATGGCCACTAGGAAGTAGGTAACCCTAGGACCTAGCGATTTTCCTCCTTCTTAGCTCAAATATAAAGTAGATGATGGATAGATGAAGCAAAAGATGCTAGGGTTTTGCAATGTAAAGGCCCTTAGCACAAAGCTTCAAGAAAATAGGGTTTCTAGCATAATCTAGTAGCTGAAAGTTATTAAGGCAAGAACAATAACATGTGCTTTAGCCTGCTAGGGTTTTAAGCTAGAAATTTCATAATCTTAGAATAAATGTAAGATAAATACAACCATAACTATTCAATGAAGAAGAATTGTAGAAACTTTACTTACATTCACCAAGAATCATCTAGCAATAGGCTTAGTTGAAGACTTCCACCAAGAAAAATTCTAAAACATACCAAAAATAGCCTCCTTCAAGAAGTGTGAGTGAAAGATGATGCAAAATAAGAGTGAAATTTCCCTTAGTTATACAGTTGCAATGAGCTTTAATTTTCAAATTAGGTAAAAAAGGCTGACATGGCCAGTTTACATGTAATATCCAGTTACATAAAAATGACAATTTAAACCCTAAATCAAGAAAAATAGGTGACATCATGCCCCTTTAGGGTGACGTTAGGCCTCCAGGAGAAAAACGTTAGGCCTCCCAAGGCCTCTGGATCAATACACACGTGCTAATTGGTACATAAATGCCTCCAAAGTGTCCATCAAACATTGGTGACATCAAGGGTCACAGAGGTGAAATCATGGGCATTTCAAGGCCAACATCATAGTAGGTGAGAAAGACCCCCCTGGGTCTAGGCCTGCCAAGTTGTCTCTAGTGGAACACCCTCCTCTCTCTCTGGTGAAAGCCTCTAACCTATCTTTGCCCCTGGCTGGTGTCTCAACATCCATCTGGTGGGATTTTATCCCTATGGAGGTCCGAACTAATCATCTCCCCATGTGTACCTGTCCATCGGGTGTGGCCCTGCAACAACAATAAGTATGCCCTACATGGGCTCATAAGTCACATGGATCATAGCAATGTCACTCACATCTAATAATCGATTTATCTAAACATGTGCATAAAACTCCCTTTCCCAGACAAGTGCTCAAAGACGTTATGTTATTCTACAAGCCAGGTTTGGAGAGGAAGTCAAGAGGTCCTATTGGGCTAATTCTCATTAGACGTGGGATGTTTCCAAGTGAAGACAAATCCATGCCATGCAAGTGTATGATGTGGTGAGGGATGTTTCAGCAATGGGTGCATTGATGATAGGGGAATGTATGGCTTACTTGTGGGTGCCTTTGAAGAGGGTGAGATGCACCTTGTCATGGATGCAAATGTTTCCAAGCCCATTTAATGCATTTTATATTTTTATCTTATTGTTTTTTTATTTCAAGAGATTAGTTAGGGGACACTGCCCTGGTGTAGTGACCAGTGGTGACAATGTTACCCACAAACATTTCACGGAGATGAGAAGACTGGATCGTGATGAGACCCCCTTTCTCTTGGCTATCCCACCAAGAGCCACTACCCTGGCGTGGTGAACAACTGAAATGGTAGTGTCATACCTGCTACATGCCCATGGACCTAATAGGTTGGCTCGTGATGAGACCCCCTTTCCTCCAACCAGGTCTTGATTTTATTATTTTTTGGGTCCCTCTGTTTCCGCTTGAGAAGTCTTTTATTGATTTCTCGGGGATCCCTGGGAAAAGCATCTAAAGGTTTTGTTCCTTTGGATTTTATCTTTTGCCARCTACTTTTACCCTCTATGCCTTTATCCCCTTCTTCCCACAAGGTAAGGTACAAACCTTTTCTAGCTTGGCAAACCCAATGCCAGAACCAATGTATGGGATGGATGAGAGGGAAAAAGACGAAAAGTGATAAGTATGGTGGGAATGGATGATGACCTTTGATGAACCCACCCAGTGGAAACTCAAACCCTATGGGAACCAACTTGATAGGGCACCCTTTCATTTCCCCCAGGCGTGGTCAAGTGGAAAGGCATAAGGTCTAAGCACACGTCAAAAGTAAAAATAATTAAATGCACATATTCAAATGTTTTGAGAATCAGAGTGACACATACCATGATACCCGAACTCATTACCTCATGGAGAAAGACCCACTGTTGCTGAAGGACCAGGCCGATGGGATGGATTTTGTTGTTGTTGACAAGATGGAGGCATTTAAGAACAAGGATGGGCCCTCTAGGGCTAGGCTCAAGTCAATATGGCTCTTGGTACTCCATGTCTAGGACCTGTGGGCCTCGAGACATACTCTCCTTAGTTATCCCTAGGCTAGGGACATGAACCACATTACACTCTTCGTTTGGTGAAAACCACCTTTGGAATGAGCCCCTGGCTTCATGGGTTTGGTGATGGGATTTGTGGGTTTGTGTTGGGGCTTCACACCCACAAGAAAGTACAATTTGATGTCGACTTGTGTAGGGGCTTCTACGGTGACCTCTAAGGATTGTATATAAAGGAGAGAATTCATTGTGACATTTCATTGTGTAGTGAGTGTGGAGACATGATGGAGTTGGCATAAGTGATTCTACACTTGTGCCAAGAAGCTTGGTGATTTCAACAAGAGAATTTATGCAACTATGGAAAATTTGGCCTAGGGGTGAGGACTCTCTATTTTCTGTTCTTGGTAGGGAAAATCACACTCGCACATGCGGGAGAGAGAGGTAGTCAAAGGAAGCGAATCGTACGGAAGTGTATGTGGATTGTAGTGGGCACAGTTGGGTACGTACGTGGGTTGCAGTCGGCATAGTCGTGTATGTACATGGGTTGTGGCAAGGTGAATTACATATACATGGGTTGTTGTGGCCATAGTCGTGTATGTACGTGGGTTGCAGTAAGTTGAATCATGTACATCCGTACTAGGTTTATGGGAAGGAGTAAGTATGCACATGCTAATAGTCAGCAATAGTATAGGTGATGCCATCAGGTCATACAAGTGGTTTGCAGTAGATTTGCAAGTTGGGATTTGTCCCAAATATTTTGATGATATTTTTTGGTTTTGGAATCAAGGTTGTCCTCAAATTTTGGTGAATTTGTATGGGTAGAGAGGGTTGGTTTTTCCCTCAGAATTTATGAATTTGAAAATATTACAAAACATAAAATTTGTGTCTCATGTGTATTCATGATTCATCTTTGATCTTGTTGTTTCCACTACACATATTTTTCAATGTAAAATTGTTCAGTGATAATAGCTAGGGTTTATTGTTAGCTCTTTAGGAAGCAATTTTCATATCTGAAAATTAGTCACATAAGATTGTATGTGGAAATTGACATGCATGGTATATTTTTCCTATAATTCCCTAAGTTTAATTTCATAATAACCCCTCATTTAGCATATTTCCACTTTTTCCAGTGTGAACACATATAGCTAGTTTATGATATTTTAATTTAAATCATAAAACCTTAGGTTGAGTGCTTAAGTATTGGCATATTATTAGTTTATTAGCATAAGTTTTGAATAGGTTTTTGAGCATTGAGTTGATTAAGGGGATAGTTATGCATGCACCCTAGGGTTTTAACCATCCACATCATCCACTCTTCCATTCACACATGTGCACATGTTTCTAGGCCACTAGATGGTGCACCCCTCTAGAGGGTTTCACTTGTACTTTGCATTGACTTGTTCACACCTTGTACACATTTCGAAGTGACTTGTAACTAATTTGACTTGGTTAAAGGAGGTCCACTTTCACATTATTTGAGGAAATATGATGTTTTTGATGTGGACCCATTTTCACAAATACTCAGGGAACACTTCCTACAATGGTTGCTTCATGTTTGACTTGGTCAAAGGGAAAAAATATCAAGGATTCACTAATCTCTCTCTTCAAGGGTAAATTCATGCATCAAATATTTTATTATGGTGATTATTTTATTGTGGACACAAGGCACTCTTCCCTAAGGAGCACTTGTTTGAAGATATATTTTAGTGCCCCATTCTAGT
>ML816823.1:45898-57610 GCA_009831015.1 Picea engelmannii
TGTGTATGCAGCAAATAACAGAAAGAGATAACCATGGAACATACCTCAACCATATGCAATAAGATAGACAAGCCAAAACATCTCAAATCTTCTTTATTCATAAAATAGAAGAACCTGCTACAATGGAGATGTCGATCTGGAATACTCAACATATGGCCAAGATGATAGACAATAGATAACAAGTATGAGCTGCTACAAAATGCTCCCGAAAATACAAAATAAGCCTCCAAAGGCTGGATAAGAGACGAAGACCAATGCCAAGTGCAAAACCCCTCACTGCTGGAAGATGTCACGCTCGGCTAGATAATTGAAGCTCCTCAACAATTCGGCCCTGGTGCCAAAGATGTCCAATCACATCCAGAAAGATGCCAAACAATAGATCAGGTGATGGTAAGAACAACCCAGGTGCCCGAATCTCCAAATCCACTCTCAAACCTTGTAGATCTGAACTCCTCCACTGAATGGTGCGCCCCACTGGATGACTGAAGCCCTAGATAGTTCGACCCTGATGAAGGAGGCCTCCAAATGCTCTAAAACTCTCCACAATGATAGATCAGGATGCTGCAATGAGAACCCAAGTGCTCAAATCCTCAAAATACCTGCTAGATCCTTAGATCTAGCTACCCTCCAAATAATGGTGCGCCCTCCTCTTGGGAAAACGTCCCACTCTCAAAACAAATAGATCCTCCACTGAAAGACTCTGGAAAACCACCAAGAAAGATGTCAAGACACCTGCAAAGGAAACCCAATACCTGGAATTCCCAGAATCCCTTCTCCTCAGCTAGGACGAATCCTTCCTCAATGAATGGTGTGCCCCCCCTTGCTGGAAACCCCCAACTGGTGTGTCCTCTCTCTATCTACACAAGCAACTGATGTGGACTCCTCCTGCAACTGAGTAGATCTGGAACTAGAATGGTGTGGAAGAGTATTGCATCTCCAATACCAAGCTTGGGACAAGCTAGGTGGGATCTTTCACCACCGAATCATCCTCTAGGGTTTGTTATGTCAAAACCCTCAAAACCCCCAATGTTGGGCTCACTAGCTAAAAGCCAGAAATCCAAAAAATAAACATACATGAAAATGAGAAGAGGCCCTTGCCTTTCCTTTATACTTTTGTCTCACCTTGTCCCTCGAAAGTGACTTTCATTTTATTAATATTTAATTAATTAATTAAATCACTTTAATTAATTAATTAACCTTTTTACCTTTGGAAAGCTCCTTATCTCTCCTTATGGCTTCCCTGGCCACTGAAAGTCACTTCTAGCCATCCCATCCTATAGTGTTGCTTCTCCCAATTCCAATGAGATATTACACTGAGAGGTTCCTCCAAGTAATGTTCCCAAAATGACCTCTTCAGTGATTTCAATTAACTTATAGCTCAAAATATTCAAAATCATGGAAATCGTCGGAATGCAACGAAACCAAAGCCAACCTGTGTGGAATGGCTCATAATGATGGAATGTAATGATCAATGCAAGATGGACCCCACCATGCCTCTCAAATACCCCTGTACTTGCTATAACATCCATTTGGCTACTCTGGTCATCATAAATCTCTGCACTGTGAAGATTTCCCAAAGTGGGGACATTACAGTCCTCCCTGCTAGAAAATTTCTTGTCCTCAAGCAATAACCAAATCATCTCAAATAAAATACCAGGATCCCATGTCCACCTGTGGGGTACATAGCTGAACCCATCCAAAGATGAACAATAGTACACTCCACCCCCTGGATCCCATATCAGGAAGTGAACTGCAATACTTTGCGAAGCATAGTCCTGAAATATATCAACCTTGTGAACCTCCTGCACATGACACATGGCCTCATCTCGGAATGATTTGATCCTCCAAATCTCTACCAAGATCCACACGACCTCCATCAACTGCACATGCTGATGCCCGACTGAGGTGATGCAAGACCTCCGTGAGGCACCCGCAAGCAATGCACTCCTCTCCACACTGAAGCTCAATGGAAAGATAGAATGAATTTCCCCTGCAATGGTCCACTCTCCCTTGTCGGTCAATGAACGACTCAATCCTGCAATCCCTGGGTCCCATGCTAACCTCTGTCGAAGATCCTCATGCTGACACTACAGTACTTTGACCATGACTGTCTGTCCCCTACATACATCCTGAACCCTCCTCTCCTGGGTCCTCCAGCTGAAATACCTCTGACCACCGGATCTACTGTCCAGAAACTGTATCTATAAGGGAATCTCTGTAGAAGAAGTACATTTCCAAACATCTCTATGCCCTATCCTGATGATCAAGTGGAAGGAAAGGTCTCGCCCCATAGGACAAGTACCTGCAGACCCACTCCAAACCAAACCAGGGTGGAGTGTGTGGCTCTCTGGTGCAACTTGGGTCAACATGAACATCGTGCTAACAAAACAGACTCCTGGGTCCCATGGAAAACTTGGAATTTTATCACTTCTAATCTCCTCTAACTGCTCTTGTGTGAGGCTAATCACTATCAGAAGCCCTCTGTGCTCATCTGTCATCACCTGGTCTATGATGCTCACCATCACGCACCAAGTCTCAACTGTCTGTCTAAAAGGATCCACCTCTGACCTGTTGTATGTCGTAAAAGTACTCCTGTCATGTAGTCTCGGCCTACTCACTCTCCATGCCCTTCGCCACAACCTATCCCTCCTCATGTGGTTGTCTATGATAAAAGTGTAAGGACGGGCTAATAGAAACATCTATAACTGGTTGTAGGACTGAAAGGCGTCACATGCTTTGGTCAATCCCAAGGATTCGACCAGAAGCTCGTCCATCGATATCCATGATAACTGCTTTCCTGTAGTCATCACTAAACCCCAATCATCAGGTACAATCGGGAGTAACTCCTCCAACTGTTGGTAAACCACTCTCCATCTCCCCTCACCCAGGCAATTGCTGAAATGGTGAAGGTGAGGTCTCATAATCATATGTTTCTACCAAGGAGTGGCACTTGCATGCTCCCATAAGTGTGTCTCCTCCCTGCTAGGCATTACACCCCTCTGAATCCCACCATACATCTCAGCATGTCTCTATGAGATATCACGCATCACTGTATGCTCCGGCATACTACTGTCATCTCCCGCAAACTCATGTTGCATCATAGATCCTGGGCGTACGGCTGGATCAATATCTATATGGATATAAACCACTCCCAAGACACAAATGGAAGTGTCCCCCATCAACTGGTGCTCCTCTGCTAGATCATCAACATCCTCTGTCAACGTGACTGACTGATACATCTGAGTGTCCACTAAGACAGATGAAGTGGATCTCTAATGGATCTCCTCAGGAGACTCATATGTCCTAGACTCTGATTCTGTGTGCCTCTCAAGAATCCCCGAGTGCTCTCCAACTCCTGAGTGAGTTGGCCCATCTCCAACTCCTGCTCCCTTAGAGCTTCATGATACATCTCACCAACCCTCAGTAGATAATCCCGGTCTGTCAAAAACTACTGGTAGTCAGTCCTCATCACAGATACTCTCTCCCGGAGAGTGTGAAAATCATCCATGGAGAATCCTCCATCTAAGCTACCATGTGCCACTGATGCTCTCCAATAGTAATCTACCATCACTGCATGCATGTCGTCAATACGTCAAGTGGATGCCCTGATCATAGCCTCACTAACTCTCAATTGTGTTGCCAAGTGGTGTGACTCCTGATCATGGTCATACTGAGGTGCCATCTCAGACCCCTCTCTGCTAGTGTCAGTCCTGCTAGTGCCAACTCTAGAATCCCCAAAAACACCCTCTGCATAAGATAACATGCTTAACTTCCCACTGTCTACGGTGCTACTGGGTCTGTCCATACGTAACTGCACATCATCCTCAACTGCTAGCTCCCTCTGAATCATACTATATCCGGTGTGAGCAGCTGTATCCTCCTGTGCACTCAACCTTCTACTATCATCTGCGCCTGGATCCCATATAGATGTATCCAGACTCGTGCTATGGTCATCCTGATTGCTAAATAATGCATCATCATCCATGCAATGTGATCTTGGAAGTAAATGATCCATCCACCTGTCAACCTCTGCAATCTGCTCAACCAATGGAGTCTCCAATAGTTGTGACTCTATCTCCTCTGGCTAACCTGTATGTGTGAGGTCAACTGCTCGTAAGTCTTGTAACTCCTCCTGGATCTATGGGTCTACCTGTCCATGGTGTGCATCCCTCACACTAGGCGCATCCATCATATCTGATGTGCCACTAATCTCCTCATGTGATGTGGCTATCATGGGTGTCTGAACAGGTGACAGATGTGTCACGGCCCCCATAGGAAGCTCATCATCTCCAGGTGCCGACACGTGTGACTCCTCACTAGTGTCACCACTCTGCTGAGGTGTAAGGTCATCAATGGTATGTGACGTGTCTATTGAGACACGGGGGCTATCGTCCTATCCATCCAGCTTCCTATCCACTACACAAGGGTCATCCTCCTCCTCAAGCATGCAAGCATCACTAGCCTCTGTGCAAGAGTCATCATCACTATCCTCTGAGGTAGAGTCACTATCACTAGCCTCTATGCAAGAGTCATCATCACTATCCTCTGAGGTAGAGTCACTATCACTAGCCTCTGTGCAAGAGTCAATTTCATCATCCGACTGCTCTAAATCCACATCTATCGCTCCATCCTCACACACCTCATCATCACTGTCATGATATGCCTCAATAATGCGCTCGTGATCCTTACCCCTGCACCTATGATCTGGTTTCCATGGCCCCTTGCAACTGTGGAAAGATTGTGTGCTCCTACTGGGCGTGGGGTTTCTCTATTCTTCCCACCATCTAGCTGCTTCTTTTCTCTTTTTATCTGCTATGATGATCCCCTCTAAAATATCCCATTTTCTCCAATGGGGATTTCTATAGGCTGCATATTGTTGGAAGGTTATTATAGCCTTAGTTTCCTTGATAAGGTTTCCATACATGATCTCTAAGCGTGTCATCTCAATGTATATCCTATCCATTTCCTTCCAACTATCCATAAATACCCCTCAAGTTTGCAGGATTTAAGCTCTGAAACCATTGTAATGATCCCAAGCCATTATGCAAGGATCATCATTGTTTTGGTGTCTTTTCTAAAACTCTTTCTTGGTTGTGGTATTTCGTCCAACAGTTTGATGATCTATTTGTTTAGATGTGTTTATATGTGTGTATGCAGCAAATAACAGAAAGAGATAACCATGGAACATACCTCAACCATATGCAATAAGATAGACAAGCCAAAACATCTCAAATCTTCTTTATTCATAAAATAGAAGAACCTGTTATAACGAAGATGTCGATCTGGAATGCTCAACAGATGGCCAAGATGATAGACAATAGATAACAAGTATGAGCTGCTACAAAATGCTCCTGACAATACAAAATAAGCCTCCAAAGGCTGGATACGAGATGAAGACCAATGCCAAGTGCAAAACCCCTCACTGTTGGAAGATGCCACACTCGGCTGGATAACTGAAGCTCATCAACAATTCGGCCCTGGTGCCAAAGATGTCCAATCACCTCCAGAAAGATTCCAAACAGTAGATCGAGTGATGGTAAGAACAACCCAGGTGCCCGAATCTCCAAATCCACTCTCAAACCATGTAGATCTGAACTCCTCCACTGAATGGTGCGTCCCACTGGATGACTGAAGCCCTAGATAATTCGTCCCTGATGAAGGAGGCCTCCAAATGCTCTAAAACTCTCCACAATGATAGATCAGGACGCTGCAATGAGAACCCAAGTGCTCAAATCCTCAGAATACCTGCTAGATCCTTAGATCTAGCTACCCTCCAAATAATGGTGCACCCTCCTCTTGGGAAAACGTCCCACTCTCAAAACAAATAGATCCTCCACTGAAAGACTCCATAAAACCACCAAGAATGATGCCAAGACACCTGCAAAGGAAACCCAATACCTGGAATTCCCCGAATCCCTTCTCCTCAGCTAGGACAAATCCTTCCTCAATGAATGGTGTGCCCCCCCTTGCTGGAAACCCCCAACTGGTGCACCCTCTCTCTATCTGCACAAGCAACTGATGTGGAATCCTCCTGCAACTGAGTAGATCTGGAACTAGAATGGTGTGGAAGAGTATTGCATCTCCGATACCAAGCTTGGGAAAAGCTAGGTGGGATCTTTCACCATCGAATCGTCCTCTAGGGTTTGTTATGTCAAAACCCTCAAAACCCCCAATGTTGGGCTCACTAGCTAAAAGCCAGAAATCCAAAAGATAAACATACATGAAAATGAGAAGAGGCCCTTGCCTTTCCTTTATACTTTTGGCTCACCTTGTCCCTCCAAAGTGACTTTCATTTTATTAATAATTAATTAACCTTTTTACCTCTGGAAAGCTCCTTATCTCTCCTTCTGGCTTCCCTGGCCACTGAAAGTCCCTTCTAGCCATCCCATCCTGTAGTGTTGCTTCTCCCAATTCCAATGAGCTATTACACTGAGAGGTTCCTCCAAGTAATGTGCCCAAAATGACCTCTTCAGTGATTTCAATTAACTTATAGCTCAAAATAGTCAAAATCATGGAAATCGTCGGAATGCAATGAAACCAAATCCAACCTGTGCGGAATGGCTCATAATGATGGAATGTGATGATCAATGCAAGTTGGACCCCACCATGCCTCTCAAATACCTATGTACTCGTTATAACATCCATCTGGCTACTCTAGTCATCATAAATCTCTGCACTGTGAAGATGTCCCAAAGTGGGGACATTACACACGACATAAAAAGTGGCACTTAATCATTTTCTTGTGAAACAATGTGATGATGGCATACTTTAGATGACCCAAATAACTTGTTAATTCGAAGTGTTGCATTATGATTTGGATTATGAATTTGATTGGATGGTTGTAATAATCCATGAACACATTTGAACATTCATTGTAAGAAAATATGGTTTTATTTGGTTATTCAAGATTGTTATAATTCACTCTTCTAAGACTTCCCAACACTTTAAGAAAAGTTATTTCTTAAATCCACATCTTGGGAACTTGTGCAACATTGGTGGTTAATCATACAACATTTGCATACTTAACTTTCACATCATTAAGTCAATTTTATTAATTGGTTAATCACATTTGTATTCAATCTAAGCCAATTAACACTCACACTTCTACAATGAGTTAGGCTAGATTGACCTTAGGGATTCCCCCCTAGACTAGGATTTTTGTAGTTTGAAGTGTGGGGAAAGGCCACCAAGGCGACAAAGGGTGTCTTCCTTGAAATTTGTCTCTAGGCTCTTCCGCTAAGGTTGGTAACTTTCCTTCTAGGCGAGACTTTGAGTGGTAACATTTCGGTGTCGTTGCCGGGGAAAAAGTCCATTTCCCCAAGTTAAAAATTTTAATATTCAAGTTGATGAGCATTGAATTAATTGATAATCAATGTTTAAGCTCATTTTGAGACTCCATGAAGGGAAGAAGCCCTTTTCCCTTGTATACCTTTAAGACTTGTTGCTTGTAGGGTGAAGCAAGCAACATTGTGTTGACATTGACAATTCACCTTGGTGAATCTACTCTTGTCTATTTTGGTCTTCATATTTAATCTCTCATGTTAAATATGGAGTTTCATGAAATCTTTCCTTGCTTTGATTTTAGAAAAATTGTGGGACATCTGGATGAAATCCCTTTGGAATGGAAAGTAAATGTTCCAAAATTTGATGGTGAATGCTTTCATGCTACTCAACACATTTTTTCATTCATGGAATATGTTTTGAGACTTGATGTAATGAAAGAGGATATCTTGATCAAGGTATTTATAATTTCTTTAGATGGAAGGTAAAAGGCTTGGGTAATAATTTGCATTGGTCCTAAGACAATATCATCTTTTGCATACTTTATCAAAATTTTATTCAAGTGTTGGGGTCCTCTCTTGCAAAGGTTTTAGGATGTTTTTGGAAACATCATGGAAACCATACAAGATGAAGAAAAGGATGAAATCACTGAAGTCATTGAGAATCACGAAATTCAAGAATCCTCTATTATATCAACTTTTGAAGATAAAGAATATGAAGAGAGCATAAATGTAGGACCATTTCATGATATTTTTGAAGAACAAGAAATACCTTACAATCCCATTGAAAATAAAGAATATGAAGAGTTACCTATTACATCTCATATAGAAGACCAATCATTTGATAATCCCATTAAGGAAGAAACATTTCATGAAGAGTACAACTTCATTGAAAACCAAGCATAGAAAGAATACATGTAAGAATAAGAAGAACAAAAAACACTCCATGATTCCATCAAGGAAGTTGAATATGAAGTTGGGAAAACATGCTTTGATGATAAAAACAACCAAATCATTATTTCCCTTCCACATGAAGATGATGGCTTGATAAGCTACACCCCTTTTAAAACATTTGAACCTTTTGATCCATCCTTTGATGATTTTGAGAAGGAAGAGTTTGTAGAATGATCCATGGGTTTTACCTCATTTTATGAAAAACATCACAACCCAAGTGTTGGAAACATTGATGATCTTTTCCACATAGAAAGAGTTAAATGGGATACAAGTTATGTGCATTTTTAAGGGCATCCCATTTATGATACTAATAATGAGGCTAAGATTGAAATTGATGAACTTGAACACTATGAGGAATTTAACTTAGAAGATTTTGTTGAAGAATCTAATGGTTTAAGTCTTGAAGAAAATGAAGTGAATTGTTTCCCTCTTTTTGAAAGGATAAGTTGTGAAGATAATATCATAGATTTGAAGAATCCCTTGCCTTATGTTTTACAAATCTCACCTTGAGTCATGATTTTTTCCATTTTCCTTCCTTACCTTTGATTGAAAGTGACATGAAAGTCCAACATTCTTCATGTAGATCCCAGTTGGAGCTTCCTTCAACCTTGACCTTAATAATTCAAAAATTGAAACCAATGGGTTGATCCATTCCAATAATATAAAAAATGATTATATCAGCCTTATTGATCTTTGGATGGAATAAGTTTGTGGAAATACCAACCAACTTTGGAAAGATTTGGGCCTTGTGCTTCATGATTATGATCTTACCTTGGTTCTAAGCCTAGGAGTTTTAGAGATTCCACCTTGTGCCCATTTGATATTTAATATATCTTTGTTTTGGTTCATAATAAAACACACGGGAAAGTCTCATGATAATGATTATCTCATCAAGTGCTTGCATCAAATCTATGACTTCACCTAGCAACCTTTGTTCCTAGTTAGACAGTGATCCATAGGATTTTTTAATGACTATGGTTGAGTTTTAATTTTGCATGTGTTAATTAACCATTTGAGAAAACTTAGTGAAAGAATGAGGAAAGAAGAGGAATTATGTCAGCCATATACACATATGTAGATCTGAAATGAAATAATAGACAACAAACCATACCACGCAGATTGATAACGGAGTTCGGCACAACTTTGCCTACGTCTCCGGGCCTTTGTCTCTGTGGGGGAGGCTTCTTTATTTCTGTTCAAAATATAAAAAGTACATCGCTGCAATGCCAAATGGCTACAAGACTGATCTGGTCATGTTCGTACAGATCTCTAGAACCCTGCAAAGAAAATGGCACACAAAACGGACGTCCGAAGCTCCCAGAAATGGCCCGACAGCGTCTGCTCCTCAAAATCTTCCCTGCAACAAAATGGCTTTGGCTTGGCTTCTCTTCAGCATAAATCTGCTCTGACTGACCTCCATGGCCTCAAACAGGCCTGGTTTATATAGATTTGAAGTTGGTTTCTCATCTCCAACTTCCTCCCAAAATTTGGGCTCCAAAAATGCCCAATATCTCCCAAAAATGGAGAAAATCAACTAATATCAGGCATAAATCAATGAAAAATCCATAAACTTTGACAAATAACCCACTGTATAAAAATTATTGGGCATTAGCCCCTAGGCCTGGGCGCGCGCCCCCTAAAATCGGTCGTATGGGTGCTCCATGTGGCCACGGGCCCATGCGCTGGCCCTCAAGTCCTTAACTCTCGGTCGTATCAAAGGCCATGTGGCCATATCCCAACTGCACGCTTTTGAAGGGATAAGCCCCCTATCATATGGACACATGGTGCATGGGATATAACCGTGCCCTAAAAAAAATGTGCCCAATGGGTAGTGGCGCCCGCGCCCTTTTGGTGGTTGGTCACATGCATTACAAATGAACCAATGGTTGGGGCTAAGCCCCAACCCCTTTCTGCCATATTACACTTTAAATAAATATAAAGTGGTTCATTTAAACAAGAAATAACATGGCACATTGGTAAAGGACCATTTCTTAAGGTGTTGGGCCTGGTGGTGGTCGTGGGTTCAAAACCCATGAACCCCAAAAAAATTTTTGAAACATGCCACTTCAACTGATGACTGGGTGCCACGTGGCTGCCCATGACTGGGCCACGTGGCATCTCCCCATTCGATGGATTAATGCCACTTGTCAATTATTGACTGGTCTAGTTGCCTGCCACATGCCTGCCTTGTCAGCAAACCTGCCCAATCACCACCAACTAGAGAGTGCCACGTCATCTACTACACAGTCAGCATGCTGATGTCATGCTGACATCAACTTTGACTTTTTGACCAGTTGACCTTTGACTTTTTCCCTGTTTGGGCTTCCGATCATAACGCGATAATTTTCGCATACAGAGCCCGTTTGACGAAGTAAATATACTGCCGGAATCCGGAAGACGAGACAGACGCAATGGCGTTGGTTTCGTCAGATTCCGAGCACTTTCATTTTTGAGCATTTTTAAACCCTATCAAGCTTCTGGATTCGATTTTGGATCACACCTCCCCACAAAAAGACCTTTTGGTCCCCAAAAGGTTACTGACCAGTCAACAAGCTCGGGATAGGCCACCCGGCTTATCTGCTGTCTCTGAACTCTGTCCTGTGCACCTGTCTCATCAAGATCAACTGTAACACAATCATGACAACTAACAATATATTGTTAGCCATTTGAACCCTGTTACATCTTACTGAAGCCACTATCATCCATGTAGAAAACATTGCTAATGACAATATCAAGAAGACGACTGCAAATGAGTTGATATACTTGAAATATCTGCACGACATAAGCTTATCTTGAAGCAATTTATGATTGATTTTCCATTCAACAACCATGTCTTGTTCTTTCTTAAGATCAATTACTTCATTTGAAACAATTATTGGTTTGTTGCTTGCTTGCACTGCCTTCTTTAATTGTTCCATTGTTTGAATTGTTTTATTTTCTTTAACATGATGAGTATGAACCACATAATCTTGACCTGCTTTAGTGAATTGATATTGATTCTTTGTCCTGTAGAAGATTGCCTTACGATCATATAAATATGGGCTACCTAAGACCATTCCACATTCTCTTAACGACACAACATCACAAGTTACTTCATCCACATACTTACATGAAATTGCAAATTTGATTGTGCACTGCTTTGTTATGTGCATCTGATGATGATTGCTTATACATTTAAGTGTGTAAGGCTTATGATGAGTTTGTGTTTTTAATCCCAATTGTTTAACCAATTCTTCTGAGATTAGATTAGATTGAGATCCACTGTCGATTAATGTGTCTATCTTAGTGTGTCGCATGATTACCCTTATATGACACAACTTGCTTCTACAATCAATGTCTTCACCAAATTTACCTGTCATACCAACCAATGAGATCTTCGACTCATCACCTGAATCCGATCCCAAGTCTGTGGGCTTTGATGTCGTTGCCACTGTTTGCGTTCCCTTCTTTTCCTTGAACCACTTTGGCCTCTTCTCGG
>ML816823.1:59783-86777 GCA_009831015.1 Picea engelmannii
CCATATTACAACAATTACACTTTAAATAAATATAAAGTGGTTCATTTAAACAAGAAATAACATGGCGCATTGGTAAAGGACAATTTATTAAGGTGTTGGGCCTGGTGGTGGTCGTGGGTTCAAAACCCATGGACCCCAAAACATTTTTTGAAACATGTCACTTCAACTAATGACTGGGTGCCACGTGGCTACCCATGACTGGGCCACGTGGCATCTCCCCATTCGATGGATTAATTCGACTTGTCAACTATTGACTGGTCCAGTTGCCTGCCACATGCCTGCCTTGTCAGTGAACCTGCCCAATCACCACCAGCCAGAGAGTGCCATGTCATCTACTGCACAGTCATCTTGTTGATGTCATGCTGACATCAACATTGACTTTTTGACGAGTTGACCTTTGACTTTTTCCTTGTTTGGGCTTTCGATCAGAACGCGATAAATTTCGCATATGGAGCCCGTTTGACGAAGTAAATATACCGTCGGAATCAGGAAGACGAGACAAGTGCAATGGCGTTGGTTTCATTGGATTCCGAGCACTTTCATTTTTGAGCATTTTTAAACCCTGTCAAGCTTCTGGATCCGATTTCGGATCAAACAGTAGGATTAAAGAAAGAATAAGTTTATTTGAACAATAATTTATGATGCTTCTATTCTTCTTCCATGCATTTTCTTTACTCTAGTTTCCTTAAAATAATTTTATTTCTTACATGATTTCATTAGACTTGAAAAAAAAAATTGATTTAATGCAAAGTAGTTATTTACCAGTGCACTAGAATTATCCTACTCTTTTGTTGTTGATATTTGGTCAAGTTTAGATGTGTGTAGATCACATGATTGAGTGAGATTCTATATTTCCCATACACTCTTATTCAAAGAGTGCATGTCCCCAAATAGAAAACAACTGTCCCCCCCCTCAATTTAACCACTTCCAGAACCACCCTCTCCTGGGGTGTGGTGTTGCTACTTGCATAAACTCTCTTGCTCATATTATATGAATTTTCCAGTTCTCCTTCAGAGATATGATGATCTTGCCTCACATCACTCCATAGTTCTTTCAAATTATTGATCCATGGTATATCATTTCTTCTCTTTAACACCTCAGATGACACAAGAACTTGCATTGGTACACTATGCATTCATTTCCCATGGTCATGGTACTTCTCCTTAGTGTGTTCACTTCAGTTGCTATGCCATGTTCTCGTATATGGATTTGATACTTAGATATAGTGTTATAACTTCTAAGCTATTTGTGAATGTGGTAAACACTAAAGTGTGATATAATAACACTTCATAACATTAACAATTTTACTATTTTCTTCATCATACAATGGGGGACATAATTCTCCTTTAGATAAATTTCATTATGTTTTGGGTCAAGTTATACTACTAGAGATCTAGTTGATGTAGCATGTCTCATATCCCTAATCATACTTAACACCTTACTTATTTCTCATTCACTTCCATTCCATTCATAGAAAGTTATTCTTTCTCATGTTTGACTTGTCAAATGTCATTCAACAAGGTGCAACAAAACAAATTAAGACTCCATTGTATAAAACCCTAAGTCAAATAATCCAAAAAGACTAGAGGCGAAGAGAAGATAAAAAAAAGTAAAAAATAATAATGATAGAGCTATGGCAACTCACTAAAAGGCCCTTACCCCTAAGTCTTATGCTTGATAATGCATATATAAAGAAAGGACTAAGAAATCAAGGAAAATGTTAAAGGGGTAGTAAAATAAAGTGTCGAAATGGTAACTCTAAGCTAAACAATCCCTCTTAAAGACATACCCATGGAATTAATGAAGATTCCTAGATTTTGAGAGCTAGTTGGACAAGACAAAGACCTCCAAATCATCATCATACGTGACTTTGAGGGTCAATACATGAAGTCTCCCTTTCTATTTCCATAAGTTGTTCATCAGATTACCTACCTCTAATTTAGTGATCTAGGAAATACCTCTTGTCTTAGGATTTGTCACATGTAATAAGGGTTAAGATTGCCCCCACATGGTGAAACTTAGACATATTCTAAAATTAATTTATGTTATGACATGGCTAGAAGAAATCACTTTGTGTGCATCACCGAATGACTTGTAAATGGGTTAGACCCACCACTATAAGTGGGTGTATTACATTGATATATGTGTACATGCATCGGGGATAACATATACACCTTGAGATCCATGTATCATGCCTCAATATGCATGTATGTGTATTCAAATCCATGTACCTTCATGCAATCATATCTATCTACATTGGGATATGTGCCATTTTTCTTGGGATCTATGACACCACATTGGGATATGTGCCATTGCATTGGGATCTGTGATAGTGTATCGGATGATGATAGGAACTCCACATCAATATCATGTGCCACATGAACCATTCCTAAAAGGAACACTTGATTTCTTGGACCATTTTTTAAGGTTGTTGAGGTGGTTAGAGCACATGTTTTGAGACATCCAACTTCAGGGGTAGTTATCTTTTGACAGAGTGCCTAGAATTCTACCAGATCAATATCATCAGGTGCAAAATGACTATGGGATTTCCAAAATATAGTCATAATAGAGAATCGTAAAACAAATTGACAAAGTTATAACATTTTTAAATCTGCCAATGAAAAAATATCACCACATTTTAACCACTCGACATCCCACTTGATTCCACATGTGTCGGTTGTTAGAGCATCTTGTGGAGCATACCTCTTCTTTTTTACTAGTTTATTCACGTGTTGGAGTTGGTTAAGGTGGTTATTTCACAATATATTATTTTATTTTCTCAAGATGGTTTTATACCATGGTTTTGAGGGTGCCTATTGTAATGTTATAGAAGGGCACCATGCCACATTGAGAAGGTAACTAAGGTATAGTTCTACTTTCCTGGTTCCTTGTGATCATTTAGGCTTAGATTTATTTTGCTTTGAGTGTGGATATCCTAGGGTTATACCTTCTTGCACTAGAATAGGTTTAGAGTTCAACTTATTATACTTAGGTTGGATTCTCATAAGACCAAACTCGTTGTAATGCCCCTCCTTACTGATGTTATAATTTTCTCTTTGATGTTGCTATGTTTAGTGAGTAATTTTGGGTCAGGAGTTTTTTCAAACAATTTGCTAACAACCTTGTAATGAGTCCTTGTTGACTATTGATATGTTTTATGCACTTCCTTGGCGGATAAATTTCGTCAAACATGTCATTATCATGCCCAGAATCCACTATAAACCCCCCTCTTGTTGGTTGTTATAGTTTTATAAGTGTATTTATGGTTGGTGACTTTTGTCAAACACTTAGGACGTAGGTTCCAATCCATTGTATAGTACCTCTTATTGATGTTGTTATGATATTTTCTTAGTTTCTTATATGTTTGGGGTGCACGCATTGAGTTTTGTTATGCCAAATAGATCTTAGGTTGTAGCAATGTATATGACAACAAGAATGTAAATAAACAATGCCTAAAATAAATTGTTATAACAATAAGAACAATGACACCTCCGCCCTTATTTATTATTGTCAAATCTGCAGCAGTTACAAGGAAAATAATTGACAGTTTAGATCAGAAATACTTGTTGATATTGACACAATCCAGATAATAATGGGAGGTAATGATGTCACTATAATGACTACTATAACGACCCCTCCATCCCAACGAAATACTACCAGGAACAATGACAAATTCCACCACAAAGATCTCAGCTCAGCTAAGAAACTCGGTCCACAACATAAGAAAACTCCACCCTCTAAAAGGAAAACTCGTCCAACAACAAGATATCTCTGCCCAACAAGGATGATTCGGCCTCCTTTCAAATGAATAACCTCTGTATTAAGAAAAACAACCCTCCACAAGAAAATTGACTTCCTCCAAGACAAACTCAACTCCCACAACAAAATCATCTGCAACTAGATGAGATGGATCTCTTCAACAATAAACAAAAGTGGAAGATCTAAATGATCTCCACTCTTAATG
The DNA here is from genome assembly GCA_009831015.1 of Picea engelmannii. Taxonomy (NCBI): domain Eukaryota; kingdom Viridiplantae; phylum Streptophyta; class Pinopsida; order Pinales; family Pinaceae; genus Picea; species Picea engelmannii. The sequence goes on from ML816823.1 coordinate 63,749, forward strand.
GCTAAGGTGAAATATTTCACCACTGAACCCTGATCAACTAGGGTGAAATCTTTCACCACCAAAACCAATTCCAAGCAAGGGTTTCACTCCAAACCCCAAATGCTCAAAGAGCTCTCAAAATCAATATCATGAATAATCATCAATATAATGAGAGAATGAACTCTCATATTTATTTTATCTCCCCTTTCACCTTTTTGGTGACCCTTTTACCTTTTTACTCTCAAGTGAACTTTTAATTTATTTTTAGTAAAATCACTTTTTTAATTTATTAACTCTTTTACTCCAAAAAGTGATTTATTTGACTTTAAAGCATTTATGATCTATAGAAGTCACTTTTCATCCCCTCCAACATTTAAAGCTTTTCATTCTGGTTCCAAAGAGCTATTACACCAAGGTACTCCTCTTAGATAATTGATTAAAATGGAAACCTTAATGTAATCCATTAAATTATGCTCAATAATACCCCCAAATTATGGAAATGATCAAAATGCAACGAAATCGAAATATGGATGTGTAGGAATGATCCTGATTATGAAATATGATCAGAGGACCTCTGAAAGCATCATATAACTCCTCCAAACTAGTCGAGCTCATTGTTAACCTCAAAGTACCCCTCTGGTCAGGTTGACATAAACCCATAAGATCATCTCCAATTACAGAGCAAGGAAATCCAAAAACGGGGACATTACAGTCCTCTCTTCCCAAATATTTCTTTTTTATCAAGCAATGCCATCAAAACCATTATATCAGAAAAAGGGGCCATTATATCAAAAAATTATATCAGCAAAACAAAAATATTTCAGTCATTAGTAATGGGGATATTATAGGATGCTAAAGAAAGAAATGAATGATAGCAAAGAGGACTAACAAAAGCTAGTCCAAGCTTGAGCTCTACCCTTTCGGTGCTCACCCCGATCCAAAAAATCAATGCTAATGACTTGAAACCTTACAAAGGGGACTTGCAAATAAAATGAAGTAGGACTTATAAAAAATACAAATAAGGGGGATTGGAAAAAATAACACGTAAATATGGGGTAACTCAAGAGAAAGCGCACCATCCATAAAGACACTCATAGAAATGGATTCAATGACACCATGAGCCATGAAGTAATCCCTAAAACCATATCACTATCACACTTACTCTTAAAGGGTTTTTACTTTCCCTTGTCACTCTCGGGACCTATCCCTCTACTTGGGTTATTTTATTTCTTTCCTAGGTGGCACACTTAATAGGGTTGGATGAAGGCCCTCCCATACTTAAACCTGGAAACTCACATGGGGTCCTGGGCTAGTGTGATGCTTGAAGGGGATATTGAGGTGAATTATCTTACATGACTTATATTTTAATTTACAACTTACTTTTGCATGCTTTAAGGACTAGTGTTTTTTATGAAATATGGCTAACCATGTTTTATACTTTGATTTGTCTTTAAGTGACATGAGTTTATAAAGTCACTTCACTTTATTAAAAAGGGTAAAAGGAACCGAAAAGGGTCAATGAGGAGATAAAAGGAGAATGAGGGTGCCCTCTCTCATTATGCAATGGTAATTTTCTAAAACGAAATTGAGAGAGCTCTTGTGGCTTTGGCTCTTGGGACAAAAAACCCTAGAGAAGTTTGAGATTGGGTTCAGTGGTTAAAGTATCCACCCTAGCCGATCGAAGAGGAGGGAGCATCCATATTTCTTCATTGTGCTTCACTGTGGCTAAGTATTTAATCTTTTGACAGCTGAGTTCTAGTTTGCAGAGGCCGATTTGGGGTTTATGGAGGTTGAGTTTACCTTGAGGATGCATTTTGGTGATTATGGGTAGCATTCTCTTGATTTGGGGATTGAGTTACTTTTGGGGGTGAGTTATTGAATGAAGAGGGTGATTTCTTTAAGTGTTGGGTGATTTTCTGAGTAGAGGGGTTGATATATTGTTGTAGGCATGTCCATCTCACTTGTTGGGCCTAGTTTCTACTAGTTGGGACCAAGTCTACTCTTGATAGAGTCGTTTTACAGTTGCTAGGGATGACTCCTAATTGCTGGGAGAATATTATCTTTGTTGGGGTCGACTTTCTTAAGTGGGGAGCGCCATATTCTGTAGGGACTGATATTTGTGAGAAAACGCTGAGATTTCCTTGCGTGGAGGCTTATTTCCCTCACAATAGGGCCATACTTTTGATGAGGATTCCATATATTGTTCTTGTTTTTCATACTTTCATTGTGGGGCTGATCTAGACCACCGTTATCAACAAGCTTTGTAACAACTCAGAGTTCTAGTAATAAAACCAAAACTTTTGATATTTCTTTGTTGTTTAAGTGGTTAAATGTAGTTATTTGTGTGGGTTCATTGTTGTAATATTTGATGTGCATATATGAAAATTGTATGTGGCACCAAACAATAAATAATCTCTTGAAAATAACATGCAACCAACCCAACAATAACCTATACATAAAACAACAACAAACATAATTTATATTTGGGGTTTAAGGTGCGACTGTAAGCTGTTTGAATAAACATTTGCCTCACAGATAAGCTACAATTGACAACGGAAGGGTTTATTAGTAGAGAGTGGGCATATTACTAACTGTTTGAAGAAACATCTACATTGTTAAACTAAGTGAAAATACAAAAACAATAGTGGAGATTTTGCAATGGTATCAAAGTCTCAATCTTGCTAGCTTGAGGAGTTTTTTAAATTCACAAGGAAAGGAGACGAGAAAACATATTTCACACAGAAGAAGAAGAAGAAGTGGATCAACCAGAGGCAGAACAAGAGGGAAATATGGGGGACAATAATGAGAACAGGGCCTTTCAAATCCTAGAAGGTTTAGCGAGTGGGAAGAAACAATTGGCATGATTCCTAACTCGGTTAATTAACAACACTCAAGTGAACTAAAACCATGGGGGAAATAAAGGTTTGGGTGGCATTAATGGGCACAGTGGAAACCAAAACCATATGGGTAACAATGGTGCATGGGGTTCCAATGGGAATAATGGGAATCATGTGGAATACAACAACAATAACATTCCTGCACACATTGGCACCCACCAGTAGATTCATTCCTAGACCTCTTGTGCCTAATTTCTTGGGAGAGAAGCAGACATGAAATCAAGGGAAACAAGGACATAGTGAAACCTTTAATGATTACTCAAAGTAGTACCAGGCCCTTAGTGAGGGGTTTCAAGCAGCCATGTCACTACAAGACTATTGTACCATCAAATACAAGGATTTCAACATGGATCTGCAGAACATTGATCTCATGTGAAAGGTTGGAAATTTATCCATTCCTTCCTTTGATGGTTCCAACAAGTGCACGACTAGAGCATGGGTACAAAAGTTGGACACATACTTCCAAATCAACCCTATGATGGAGGTAGAAGCGATTAAATTTTCTACCTTGTATTTAGATGGAGATGCCCATAAGTGTTGGTACCATGGATTGTGTTGAGGAAAATATATGAATTTATCTTACTCAAGCATTTTCGAATCTTGCTTGGCTAAGGAAAGATAGTCATGAATGTTACCCTATGTTTATAGCCTCAAAATGTATTTATCAATCCACAAGTATTAATTACAAGGGGTTTATGATGATTTTTTAAATAAAAGAATGTTGCAAAATATAACATTTTTATGTAATTTTCTGAACATAACAAATTGCAAAAAGTAAATGTGGAGATCAAAAGCAAAAATACCAAGCCATAGATTAGCACAAATGAGATAGAATAGCAATCACTTTATTTCATTCCAAGAATCAAAAGTATCATTCTCTTATAAAAATCCCTGTGGGAGCATGGACCAAGGTCAAACTTAGAAATCCCCAATGAAAACCATACAAAAGGACTCTAAAAAGAAGTAAAAACTGAACTTTAAAATCTGGATCAACTTGCCATAGACTTCTTTCCACTTGACTCTACACAATATCCTTTATCAGTCATGAAACTCAATTCATAAACAAACAAGTCTACACAAACTATCAAAGATGGATCAACACCTCTGAAACAAGCATCTGAATGATATGGTTCAACTTGAACCTTGTTGTCTACAATAAGACCCTGTTGTCAAAAATAGAATTAGGCCTTTAATAAATTGATGAATGAAAACTGAACTATCTCAATAAAACTCAAGAGAAAACCTTAGTATTGTTTCTCCTTCTATTCCCCCTTGTTCTTCCTTCTCATTTGACTTTTATGCATTCCAAATTAGTTGAAACAGTTCAACTACCTCATTTAGTTAAGTTTTATTCATTTAGTTAAGTTAACTAAAACTTAACTAATCTTTAGTTTAGAAGAAGTAATAATAATAGTAATTAAGGGTCTTTTATTAAATAATAACTAAGTAGGTGGGACCCCTCGTGACTCCCTTTATTTCTTAACAAAAATAAACATAATTAGACAACCAATTAACACATGCGTCCTTGTGGCTCCCATAATTATTTCCACAATTTGAAATTTAAATATCAAAAATATTTCAAATTATATCCAAAACATGTAAATATCCACAATATCCCAAAAAATAGTTTGTTGTCCAAAACATTTTTGCAGTCCACTGTCCACAATAAATCAATTATAAAAACATAATCAAAATCCATATTTTCCACTTTGAGAGATGGTTCTTCTTTTGTCATTGTTGTCCCCTTTAGACTTCCCAGAAATAGCCTTAGGTTGGATGGAACCTTGAGGATTGATCTCACTAATGACATGGGAGCAGTCATCCCTCAAGTGCATACGGGAAGACACTGACTTGGATGAGTCACTTGAAGGAGAGGAGGGAGCAACAACAACTTTATCTTTGTCATGCACATGGTGAGCCTCGGTTTTGAGTCGTTTGCTTGCATGGGAGGACTGTACAGGTGAGTGTGCAGGGGAAATTTGAACATTTGGGTTTATAGGTGGAGGAGAAGGAGGAGGTAATGACAAGTTTGGTCATCCGCGATGGTGGGAGACTGTTGGGTGAACAATCTCCTGCCATCCATCATTCTCAGGAACTTCAAGTTGCAAAGATACATGGGGAGGCACAGGGATACCAGGAACATTTTGGGGCTGGAAGGGAGGCCTCCCTAGTCTAGGTTGGAATATCCCTTGCCCAATCCAATTGAAAAACCCAACTTGAAAAATCTGGTTCAACTCCTGAGGATCGACATCAAAATGTATTGAGAATCTGGGCCTTCTAGGCCCTCTTTTCCAATTTCCTCTACCCCTATTGTTTCGGCCATCACTTCCTTTGCTGAAGAAGCTCATCCTGTATGCAACAATTATTAGCAACTAGATCTTAGTATACCATACATGACATTCTCTTAATATGAAACAAAGTTTGGCTCAGAAATTAACATAAGACCCATGCAATCCAATCCATAAAATTTATTTAATAATTGTCAAATGAGCAGGGGGTGAAATAGGGTTCATGGGATATCTAGGGGGATTGTAATAAGAAAAAAATTGATATCATGACAGAGAGTAAGAACACGATCACTGCTCGAGAATTCATTAAATAACTGATTGTGCAAACAATACCAAAATATATCAGCTGCCATCTATCTCTGTGTCATTTTTTTTTATCACTGTCATACAAAGTTTTAATTCTATTTTAGTGAACAAGGCTTGCAAAATGAATTTGGGATTGTGAGGCGATTTATAATGAGAAAAAAAGTGAGAAAATGAGAGGGAATTATATGTATATTGTTCATAAAATAAATTAAATCAAACATCAATCATAGCTCTGTTTCGATTTCAATCCAAAAAACATCCACTTCCAAGACCCAAAAAACATTTATCTATTCCTCAATTTCATACAGATTGCTCGATGTCTTCAATAAACAATTTAATTTCCTAGAACTCTTCAATTTATAACAATCTGTGTATTCTATATACTGACTATGCAAACATTTCCAATTCCATAGTAACAATATAACCATTCGAACCACAATATTTCATGCTCTAATGTTGATCTCTTCCCTTTAAAAAAAAAAAAAAATCATAATACGCACAGTGACTCCCATTATCTATATCCAATATTCATCCTTAGTAATCAACAATAGTAGACCCAGTATAAACAATCAACAATCACTGTCATCTAACAAAAACCAGGCCCGATTTAATCACCCACAGGTCCCTTTTCAAATATGGACAGAACCCAAGCATGTTTAATGAATCTATCATACACATAGGTCTTCAACACTTTAATTAACATAATATTGATTCTACAACAACAATTAACCCAAAATATGTATCCCTGAGCTTGATATCTGTGTGCATTAACATATACATACTTCCTTTTAAAATAAATGATCCATAAAAGACAGAACCATATGATGCATGAAGAGAACAGAACCATATGATGCATGAAGAGAACATAACCATATCGACACACAGGTGTCTCTTTAACACTTGACATGACCAAGATAATATTTGATGAATCAATCATACACAGGTGCCTTTACAACTCAATTTGAATCATGATCGTGCTAGGATTCAACACAATAAGAAAGACTATAGTCCACTAAAAGGAAATCTCTTGGCTGTAGGTAACCATACTTTTCTTTATATTTAAAGAAATTCATCATTGAGAGGAAACACAGATATTTGACCAAGAGATGGTCTTGAAAATAGAAAGCCCATGCCCTTGAAGAAATACCACAATCATTTAACCGGTAACCAAAATCTTGACAAAACCCCAAAAGTTGCCCAAGGAAAATAGAAGCAAGTCAGGCTTCAATAGAACCAAATTGGGTTCTTTAGAATTTAAATGCAAAGAGGTAACGAAAGTCTGCTCGACCTTAGAAAACAAAAAGAGCTCGTAATATTTTACCTCCTCAAGAATTTACCACTGATAAGCAACCATAGGAAACAAATATAATCTTGGAAAAACAAAGAGCCATGCTCTTTTAAAACACCATAGTATTTCAACTTATAACTGCACTATTTTGATAGAACCATAAAAAGAATGCCCGAGCAGAAACAAGACAATTCGAGCTTAACAACCCGGGCACACACAGATGCCTCTAAAACTTTATTGCAGAGAGGAAACGAGGGTTAATTTAAACAATGAAGAATCCTCAAAATACAGAGAGACCGTGTGTCTTCCAACACCCAGGAGGTCTATAACCATTGAAAAACAATTGTCAGTGAGGCTTCATAACATAACAGTCGACCATTATAACAGAGATAAGAGGAGCAAGTGTTACAAATTCTTGTGAAAGGAATTACATAGCACAAGCCGTATCTATTTGATACATACACATGCCTCCATTAAATATTCTGGGAAAAACAAGATTGGATTGTGGAATGCTTCCGGTGAAATTAAAGTAAAGAAAAATCCATACAAACAATAGCTCAGGGCTTAGCCAAAACTAACCACACCACTGTCGAAAGTTGCATTTCAACCTGGAGAATGAATCACAACAATCGACTGAGACAAAAGAGAGTTGACAACAACTGATACTCAGACTGGTGATAAAACCCCATGTGAATAAAACTCAATACTTGTTGCACTTTATTTCACAGAGAACCATAATAACCCCAAGCTGACCACCATTTTATTTTAAACCAATAACCAATGCACAAACTTTACGATCAATAACACCCATTACTTCTCTTAAAAATGCCAACATTCCAGAGTAATCACGGAGAAAACCATAACATAGCATTGAATACCCAGTCAAAAACTCAAGAAAGACACAGAACCCATGCAATCTTGAGCCACCATTTGATTCATAATCCAGAGAGTCCATCATGGATGGAAAGCAAAGAACTATACCTGTGAAAAATCGCTTCAATGACGAGTTGGTTTGAGTTTTCCCCTTCCAAAACTTGAAATCGTGGAGCTTTCACAACCAACAGAGCAAAATGAAACTATGATAGGGTGATGGGCTCAAGGGAGGTTTGGAGTGACATGCATTAAATGAACGTTGCTTCCTCACCTGGCCCTATTCAATTTTACGTACTAGCCAGTCCATCAACCATTAAATTCAACTATATAACCATTGCATAAATTCAATGCTATATCCATTGTAAATATTTGTTGCCATATCTATGGTATAGTGCGCCACCTGAAACCTGTCACCACTTTAATAATAACCATATGTTACATTACCATATGTGCCTCCATATAACTCTTTAATAAAAATTGCATAATCCTTTAACCAAAACACATAGTATAGTAGCTAGGTCCACCATTTCACATTTGTCACTATTACATATACATTAAAGGTTTATATGTAACCCTTTTCCATAGCTTTAGAACTTATCCATAGTTTTTCCTTTTTGTTTTGAGCTAGCTCCCATTTTATTATCTTTTTCATAAATCATATATAGATTATTAATCAATGTTATAACATAACATAACATAGCACCTATAAACAACATAATCCTCATACCCATGGCACTGCTTTGTATCGCAAGTAAATATCAACAATATTTAGCAACAATGCATCAACCACCCATTTGTCATATCAAATGAAACCAAGACTGCATCATCAATTGTATAGGACTGTGTAGGAAACATCATAACAACAACAACATATAAGTGTAACATGTCTATCTTTGCGCCTTTAGTCTACAAGGGGGTCCCACCTACTAGTTAAATATTATTATCATAAATAAATAATAGCGCTTAACAATCCTTTGCGGGAAGAATTCGTCGTTGCAATTTTAATCGTCAACGGATTGGTCACTTTGGGACATGCCAACATTACCTCCTATCTGGACTTCACACAAAAGTTGATGGAGAGGTTTGACAAGAAGGATCCATAATTACATTTCAGAGAGTTAGCACAACTCAAATAGGTTGGGACACCGGATGCTTACATTACAGAGTTTTAGAGGCTTGCAATCATAGTGGAAGACATATCTAAGCAGAGATTGGTGATGTTGTTCACTGAGGGTTTATTCGGGCCACTGTGTGGTTGGGTGAAATCCTTTAAACCAGAGACTCTTCGGGATGCCATCATCAGAACACGAGACATGGAGGATGTGATCCCAAAGAAAAAACTTTCTCCAAGTATTTCATTTTCCAGAAAAATAAGGGCAATAAACCTTTTCAGAAAGAGGGGACCGATAAAGAGAATTTGGATGAAGTCATTCGTAATGAGTTGAGAAGAAATAAGCTTTTGTTCAATTGCAAAGAAACTAGGGAGCCTAAACACAAGTGTTTGGACAAAGGTAAGGTTCATTATATAGAGATGTTGTCAAATAGTGAGGACGAGGAGGAAGCAAAGCAGGTACAAGTCTGCTGATGAGCAACCCCACAAGGAGGTCAAGAGTGGAGTTATCGCCACTCTATTGAGTGTACCTAGATTTCACACTTTCAGGATCCATGGAGTAGTATAGGGGCAGTGTGTCACAATACTGATTGATGGTGGGGCAACCCACAACTTCATTGACTCAAATTTGGAGGCTGGGAGGAACATTCCTACAATTGAATTTTAGGGGTTTGATGTGGTGGTAGCTGGTGGGAAAAGTATGCCTTACACACAAAAGATTCCAAAATTATATGTAGCATTGGGAAACTACACAGTGTCTGACGATTTCTATGTAGTTGAGCTGCTAGACACTAATATCATATTGGGTGTCCAGTGGCTTGTTTCCTTGGGAAAACATTCTGTTGACTACCATGCCATGGAGTTAGAATTTAGGACAACAGATGACAAGAAGGTAGTTTTGAGGGGCATGTGCAATGATGCTCCTAGGATCATTTCAGCCAAGCAGATGGAGGGTATATTCCAACATGGAGATGTAGCTAGTGCTGCAAAGTTTTTATCACCACTCGAAAACCTTCAGACAACAACAAAAAATATCATGTAGACATCTAGATACTGTTGAACAAACATGAACAAGTTTTTGGACAAATACCACCAAGGAGACCACCTGACAAGGGATTTGAGCACACCATTGAGTTGGAGGAGGGAACACAACTAGTAATAACCACTCCTTACAGGCACCCAAACAAATTTAAAGATGAAATAGAAAATGCCATCAAGGAGTTACTAGAGATGGGGCATACTAGACCCAATTCCAGTCCTTTGGATTCTTTAGTTGTCTTGGGAAAGAAGAAGGATGGAACCATGAGGATGTGCATTGACTACAAGGAGCTAAACAAGAATATGATCAAGAACATATACCCTATCCATAGGATCAATGAGCTTCTGAATGAGTTGCATGGAGTTGTTTATTTTTCGAAGATTGATATTTGATTACGGTGTCATCAGATTAGAGTTAGAGAGTAGGATATTCCCAAGACTGCTTTCAGATGCCATTATGGGCATTCTAAGTTTTTGGTCAATCCATTTGGGTTGACCAACACACCAGCCACCTTTCAATCCTACATGAACCAGATATTCAAAAAGCAGTTGAGGAAGTTCTTGTTGATGTTCTTTGATGATCTTCTTATATACAACACAACATGGGAGGAGCACTTGGAACATTTGGATGAGATTCTGAGCACAATGGAGGATCAATCATTGTATGCCAAGGAGTCAAAGTGTGAGTTTGGCATGACATAGATCCTATACTTGGGTCATGTGGTTAGTGCTCAGGGAGTATAGGTGCATAGGGAGAAGATCTAGGCCATACTGGATTGGCCACCGCCTAAGAACTTTAACCACTTGCATTGATTCTTTGGGATATGCAGCTACTACAAGAGGTTTGTAAAGGGATTCTCATAGTTGGCTACACCAATCATATATCTCATGAATAAAGGGGCATTTAGGTGGACAGAGGAGGCCCAAAGGAATTTTGACATGATGAAGGAAGTGATAAGCACTTGCCTAGTTTTAACACTTCCCAATTTCACTTAGACCTTTATGCTTGAGTTTGATGCATCGAGTGAGGGGTTAGGAGTAGTTCTAATGCACCATAGACATATGATAACATATGAGAGTAGAAATCTCATAGAGTTGGAGAGACTCTACTCCATCTACGACAAGAAAATGCCTGCTATCATGCATGCCTTTGCGAAATTAAGACAATACTTAGTAGGTGGAAAAATTGTGGTTAAGACTGACCACAATAATTTGAGACATTTCCTAGGGAAGAAGGACTTAAATGAGAGGAAAAAAAAGTGGGTCAACAAATTGTAGATGTATGACTTCAACATTGAGTATGTAAAAGGGAAGAAAAATGCAGTTGTTGATGCTCTCTCAGGAAACCAAAGATATGTTCACTTGCATAGATTTTAACTGACTGGAAATCTCGAATAAATTTGCTTGTGAGTTGATGGATCACAATGTACATAATGACATGTACAAAGTGGTGGATGACATCATCTACTACAAGGACCACATATACTTAGTCCCAGAGTCTAAATTGAAGGAGAAGATCACGAGGGCTATTCATGATACACCCTTGCCAGGGCATCCTGGGTACTTTAAAACTTACAGACATATCAGAGAGAGGTTTACTTGGAAGGGTCTCAAAGATGATGTACTAAGACATGTGAGGGGGGTGTATGACTTTCCAACAAAACAAGTTAGAGCAGACTCATACTACACAGTTAGTATAGCCATTACCCATTCCAGAGAAAAAAATGGGAAATCGTTTCCATGGGCTTCATCACAAGTTTACCAAAAGTACAAGAAAAGATTGCATATATATGGTGGTCGATCAATTGATCAAGTTTTCACATTTCTTTGCAATATCCTCAGAGTACAAGGTGGCATAGGTAGTGGATTTGTTCTTCAGAGAAGTATTTAGACTCCATGCGTTGTTGAAGTACATTGTCAGTGATAGAGACATTAAGTTCCTTAGTGCATTTTGGCAAGAGTTGTTCAAGTTGGCTGGCACAGATTTGACTACTAGCACTAGTTACCACCCCTAGACAGATGGTTAGACAGAGATCATGAACAAATGGATCAAGGGGTATTTATGTAGCTATGTGTTCAGGCGACAAAATGCATGGGATAAGTGGTTGCGTTTGGGAACATTGTTATAATACCACTTATCACATGTCCATTGATATGGCTATGATACACCTTCATTTTTTGATTGGCGTTTAGGGATAGCAGGACTCCCAAAGCCAAGGATTGGACCCATGAGAGTCAAGACATCCTCAAGGCTCTGAAGGAAAATTTACAAATGGCCCAAAATCAACAAAAGATCTATGCAGACAAGGACATGGTTGAGCACACTTTCGAAGTGGGAGACTTGGTATTCTTCATATTATATCCATATAGACAGTCTTCACTAAAACAAAGTGGTGCAAAAAATCTTAAGACATGATTTTATGGGCCCTACAGGGTGATTCAAAGAGTTAGTGAGGTAGCTTATGAGCAAGAATTGATGGAAGGAAGTAAGATTCATAATGTGTTTCATGTTTCGTTCCTTAAGAAGGCATTGGGACAACAAGTCACTTCTTCAACATAGTTACCCCCATTGGATGAGGAGGGGCAGTTAGTGTTGGTCCCTGAGGAGGTTTTAGAGGTACGAGAGAGAAAATTGCATAACAAGGTGATCTGAGAGTACCTCATCAGGTGGAGAGATTCGACAACAGAGGATGCCACATGGGAAAGTGACCAGATCTTGCAACACCCTAACTTGCATCTGCCTAAGGACAAGCAATATTGGGAAGGGAGGACTATAATGTCCCTTTCCAAATGATCTTTCCAGGGGGATTGACGAAATATCCTAAGTGATTCCCATAGGCTATAGTCAGTGGAAAAGGGGGATTAATTATTTATTTAATATCATGGGGGTGGAAAAAGCAACTCTTAAAAGTGACATTAAATAATTAATTAAAAATGTGTCTTTAAGTGACTTGAGTTTATAAAGTCACTTTACTTTATTAAAAATGGTAAAAGCGCTCGAAAAGGGTCAATGAGGAGACAAAATGAGAATGAGGGTTCCCTCTCTCATTATGAAATGGTAATTTTCTAAAACGAAATAGAGAGAGCTCTTGTGGCTTTGGCTCTTAGGACGAAAAAACCTAGAGAAGTTTGGGATTGGGTTCGGTGGTGAAACTATCTACCCTAGTCGATCGAAGAGGAGGGATCATCATGATTTCTTCATTGTGCTTCACTGTGGCTAAGTATTTCATATTTTGACAACAAAGTTATTGTTTGTAGAGGTCGATTTGGGGTTTATGGAGGTCAAGTTTACCTTGAGGCTGCATTTTGGTGATTGTGGGAAACATTCTCTTGATTTGGGGATAGAGTTACTCTTGGAGGCGAGTTATTGGATGAAGAGGGTGATTTATTTAAGTGTTGGATGATTTTCAGAGTAGAGGGGTCAAGATCTTGTTGTAGGCAGGTCGATCTCACTTGATGGGCATATTTTCTACTGGTTGGGACCGAGTTTACATGTTGGGGTCGGCTTACACTTTATCCTAATTGTTGGGCGAATATTATCTCTGTTAGGGACATATTTATTAAGTGGGGAGTGCCATCTTCTATAGGGATTGATATCTGTGAGCTTAGGCTGAGATTTTTTTGTGTGGAGGCTTATTTCCCTCACAATAGAGCCACACTTTTAACGAGGAGTCCATTTATTGTTCTTGTTGTTCATACTCTCACAGGCTAGGCAGAGTACCCTAGGGCCTATTTATCCATAGGATGGAAGATGTTACAACAACAATGACTCAGACATCATTCATAGATGAGATGAAACCCCCCTATCCTTGGATGCAACACTTTGAGGCCCTTAGTGTCATCCTTTTGACTTTGACGTCACCTTCTAGGGTTTGATGTTGTTAGGGTTTAATGGATGGATGGGTACCATAGATAATTTGGCATGACCTTGGGTGAGGAGACACCTCACTTGACATTGCTTCACCTTGGATGATGCCACATGTCCTTTGGATGCCCTACCTTAGCATTTGGAGGCTTCACGTCACCCTACTTGGCCTTGACGTCTCACATGTGTGGGCTATTTTGATGTATTTTGCATTTATTACACATTGTAAAGGTTAAATGAGGGGTTGGCTGCACTGGAATTATGAATTTGTTATGTTATGTGGACAAAGTGAGAAGTTAGGAATCATATAATAAGGCTAGCATCACTTTCATTTTTTTTCACCATCATTCTCTCACCTTTGGGAGACACACTTACGAAATTTTTTCCCTTTTTGGGGTAACTGACTCTTTTCTTTCATGCGCCATGCTTGGAAATGTCTCTTGTGGATGGATTTGCTGATTTTGAATGGATATTTCTGCAATTAGGGTTACATTCTCTTGTTTTCTTGAATGAAGGAAGTAAATTTCTGCAATTATTGTTCATGTTATTAATGTTTAGGGTGAAATTGTTATTTTATTGCAAGAAGTCTTGTTTGGTGAAACTATAATAGAGGAACATAAGTGCTTATTCCTCTCACAAGGTTATAATTGTCTAGAATTGGTTAATTCTCCTTGCTAGGGTTAGAACCCTAAATCCCTAAAGTGCTAGCACCACTTTATGATTTTAGCCCTAGACATTTGATCTTTGATCTAGTTGAAGCTACAAGAAGGGAGGAACAACTTCTAGGGCCCAAATGTGCTTTCGCCCTAGAAGTTATTCTCTTCAAGATATAATACCTAAGGCCCAAATATTCTTGCACCTTGGGGTTTAGATCCTACCTCTTGGTTTCAAGTAGACCAAGATTCAGCTTGGTTTCATTTGAAAGACTCCATAACCCTTAAAGGCACTATTCCTAAAGCATTTTGATGGTGAATAAATTGATGAACTCACTCTCTCAAAACTCTCAAGCATTCTCCTAACTATACTAACACTAACATTGGCAAACTTACTAAAAAATTTGTTGCTATTATAAAAAGTTTGCTACAACCATCTAAATTATATAAATTTGTTGTGTTACCTCCCAGGCTAGGGGTAACTAAGGAGATCATGTCTTGAGGCCCACAGGTGGCAGATATGGAGTGTCGAGAGTCAGATTGACTAGCACAACCCACAAGGCTCCTCCTATTCATGATTGCATCATCATTCATCACCAACAACAGAGAAAGATCCACTACATCGGCTTGGTCCAAGAAGACAATAGGTCTTGCTTCATGAGGTAACAAGTCTGGTATCATGGTAAGTGTCATTTTAATATCTGAAGCATTTGAGCATGTTGCAAAGAATCCTTTCTTCATTATGGAATGTTTCCTTGGAAATTATACATTTTTCATAGTTTCACCTTGGTGAGTGACATGGTTTCCTAGTAAGTAGGTCACTCTCGGGAAAAAGGTTGCCACTGGGTGGTCCTTTTAAGGGTCATCGTACCATTCCCTCTCACACTTACCACTTTCCACTCTTCTTTCCCTTTCATCTCCTCATCTTTTGGGTTTTCTGGGTTCATTGACCCCAAGAAGGGATTGTACCTCATTTCATGGGAAGAAGGGGCTAAAGGCCTAGAGGTGTTGTAGCTAGCAAACGATAAAATCCAATCATTATCATTCTAGATTCTCTCCTTAAGGTCCTGAGAGCAATGAAATGCTACTCCATAAAATTCAAGGACAGAAAAACACAATAATAAATGTTTCGCTTGTTGAGGGAATGCATTTGCGGTGTCTTTTACTTTCCATTGCATATGACACTCAATGTGTTACTAGCTTCAAGTGGCATTGCAATGCTCTTTAATTTCCATTGCACATAACACTGAGTGTTCAGAATCTCATAAATTAAATGGCAAGGGCTTGGGAAAAGGTTGCATTGCAAATGAAGGTGCGACACACCCTCTACAAAGGCACCCATAAATGAGACAATACGAACCCTTGTATATCAAGAACACCATACCTAGAAGTCTTTCCCGAAATCAACCTTACACTCATTGCATGACTTCAATTGGTTCCTCTTGGAACAAATCCCTTGAGTTGGGGATTGGCCTACCCAATAGGGCACCATAACACCCCTCCCATACCTAAATTAGGGAAAACATATAAGGTCTTTGAACATTTGTTTAGTTTGAAAAGGGGGGTTTGATGCACATGTTTGGGTGGTTCTTGTATTAAATATTTGGGTGGTTCTTGTATCAGATATGGCTTACTTGGCATGATACTGTGACTTGTTATCCCTTGGAAGGTGTACTTGTTTTTTTTTAACAGGATTTTTCCCATAGGATGGATGCTAGACCCCACATCTGGGGTATCATTTGATGAGGAGCATTGCACCTTGATGATGGAGGATGTTTTCTTTGGAGGCACCTTGGCATGATAAGACAATGAGAATAAGCCCTTATCCACTTGGATGATGGCCTTTGGAGGCCTAGATGTCACCCTTCTAGCCCTTGGTGTCACCTAGGGGATAGGGTTTGATGGCTCACATGTTGATTTGATGGGAGGAGGCATTTGACATTGACCTTGGCATATGGGAGAGTGACACATGGCCTCTAGAGGCCCAACGTTCCACATTTCCAACCTGTTGATGTTTTGGTAGATGCGAGAGGTATTAACCTCCATGGATAAACCTTTGACTAGAACATAATATTCTCGAAGCAAGACAAAACTCTGGAAGACAAGTCGGTTCAACATAATAAGTAATATTGAAGTATTATATGCAAAAAAGGACAGGTCGACCTTGCTTGGTTCACCTGGCCAGATTAGTATAAATAGAAGTCGCTTTAGCTCATTTGGAAAAACACACACTCACTTAGTTGGTGCACATATATTAGAAGTGCAGTAGCAACATAAGTAGTCTGCAAGTTTGGAAAAGGAGCAACAATAGCTGTAGTGGTGCAACACACTCTTGTTCATCCTTTTTGGTACTCTTACTTTTGCGATACCTTGGAGAAGGTGCACTCTCTTGGTTTATCTATTGGTTCTAGTGTGGCGTCCCGAAATCATTCTATCTAGCAAAGGTTAAGGTGTTTGGGGGTGACTTTGTGCCTATGGTTGGGTGAAAATGGTATAACATTGTCTATGGTAAACGAGCACAATATTCTAACAAGTTATGGGCCCACACCACCTTCAGAACAGTCTAACCACTGGAAGGTATATCCACAATTCTCTATCAAGCTCGTTGTAGCACAATTGCAGTTGCAACTAGGGTTTTTGATCTTGCAGCAACAACAAACCCTAACCTAATTGTTTGGGCACTTTAAGTGAAGCGTTTGGCATAATTCTTGGATATCCTAGTGCGCCCTAACCCAATGCATCTCCTAGTGCCCTCAGCCATAAAAAATGTTAAAGTTGAATTTTTGGGTCAAAGTCAAGGTTTGACTAATCAATGTCAAAACACTGGTCAAAGTCAAAGTCAAAGACAATCATGACTTCCTCCATAAAATCATAGTGGCGCAACAGAAGCATGGTCTCTTAGTAATCATGGAAGACAAGGATTGACATCATCCTTGCAAAGAACAAAGGGAAAAAATTATGGAACCATAGACTGAAGAGCATGCGTCAAAGGATGAAGAGTTTGATTTTTGGAGCTTCCAAGTGAAGATTTTTCCAGGACCTAACAAGATGCCAACTAGGTCTGTCTTTGACCTCAAGTTGGATCTAATTTTCAACTGTCAAACAATGTTTTGTTGTTGTTTTATAACAACAAACTGTTTAGGAACTTCATTGCTATTTTTTTATAGTTACATAGGCCTTTTAGGTGCTCTAGCATGTAGTTTTAGTCACCAACAGGTTAGCACATGCATACCATAAAATATGTAACACACCTAGAGATATTTACTACTGAAATAATGTTGTTCTAAACACTAGTATACAAGAAAATGAACACAGGTAGTTTTGGTCAACATGACCCTAGATAACCCCCCCCCCCCTCCCCCGGGGAAAACCAATTTGGAATATGAGTGCATATATGTGGAGAATAGAAGGTGGAATACAACAAGTACATGAAACAAATGAACCTGATACAATAGAAGTTTGTCTCAAGTTGCAACACAAGTCCAAGAAGTAGAGATGCGCCCTAGCATGGTGTGCCCTCCTCACAAGTTTCCCAATCCACTGAAATGAAGCACCCTTTCTCTTTGAAGCTCTGATGGAGAAACCCTTGCACACAACTCTGAATATGTGAGCTACCTCTCCACTGAAACTGTCCTCAAATCAATCTGACCACTGCAAGACCTCCCTGCTATAAGTGAACCCTCCTCCTCAAGTGCACCCTCCTCCAAGCAAAAACAACTACCACAAATAAATGAGGGTCTAAGCCTCCAAGCTACCTCCATGAAAGGGGGTGCCCAAGCTTTCCTCAACCATAGCCACCATCCTCTCCTCAATGTTCTCTCTCAAACTCTCCAAGTGAACATAATAGTGAATAAGCCTCTCCTTGCCCTTTGCGCCCCTCCTCAACCTCCATAAGGAAACCTAAAACTTGGATGGATGAGATCATCCCATCTCATATCCAATCAAAGGTTGAGATCATCCCATAATAATCTCACTCAAAAACCCACTTTGGGTTAAGTTCACTTTATGTCTCATAATTCACCCACAAAGTAAATTAATAGTCATTTAGGCTAAAATGACCAAATTTCACTTTTGACTTAAATCTCCTAAGTCAAAGTGAAATTAGACATAAAGTACAAGGAACAAAGTAAATAGTACTTACCACTTGTGTTTAGAAGCTCACAAACAAAAGGGGACCACTTCCCAAGGTACAAAAATCTCAACACTCCCTCTTACTGAGGAAAGTGTTTCTCACCAAGCCCATCTTGTCTCTGAAGTAGACATGTTTGCCCCTTAGCAGGGCCTTGGTGAGAATGTCTGCAATCTTCTCGTCAGTTGGTATACACTGTAACTGTACGTCCCCTCTCTGAACCCAATCTCTAATGAAGTGATATCTAATCTCATTGTGCTTCGACCAATCATGGAAAACTAGATTCTTAGAGAGTTTGATACAAATCTGATTATCATAGTGTATGACGGTTGGACGCAACTCCTAACCAAATAATCCTACCAACATCTTACGAAGCCAAATGGCCTCACAACTGGCCTGATTGGCCGCCATGTACTCTACCTCGACAGAACTCAAAGCAACTAACTTTTGTTTCCGGTTGAACAAGGAAACAAGTCCTGACCCCAATCTAAAACAAAACCCTGAGGTGCTTTTCCTGTCAGTAGCACATCCTGCCTAGTCTAAGTCAGTGTAGCCAACCAAACTGACCCCATCACCTCTGATATAGTCCAGGCCATAATCAATTGTCCCAACAATGTACCTCAACACATGTTTTTCCCCAATCCAGTGAACACTCCTCGGCTCTACCATATGTTGGCTGAGAGTGTTCATGACAAAAAATATATCTGGTCTAGTGTTGACCAGATACATAAGTGAACCGATCAACTGCCTATAAACTGTAGCATCTACCAACTAGGAATTTGAAGCACTAAGCTTCTTCCAGTTGGTAACCATGGCTGTCGACATAGGTTTGCAGTCCTCCATCTGAAATATGCTCAGAATATCTGCAACATACTTCCCCCGTGCGAGAAATATATGTCCCTCCTCCTGCCATACCTAGAAAATAGTGCATCAACCTGATGTCGCTCATCTCAAACTATGATGCAAGTCCTAGCTTTCACTCAACTATGAGATCCTCTGCTCCTGTGATGAACAAGTCATCCACATACAGAATTAGAATGAGCGTGTCCTCACCTCTACTGATGTAATAGAGGTTAGGATCTTCATCGCTCTTCTCGAAACCCATCTTAAACAAGTATATGTCAATACATGAATACCAAGCTATGGGAGCTTGCTTCAGACCATAAAGTGCCTTTCTCAAAAGGCACACGTGAGAGTCCCTCTCACTCACCTTGAACCCCTGTGGCTGCTCAATGTACACCTCCTCCTCTATAAATCCATTTAGAAATGTGGTCTTCACATCCATCTGATGTATACTCCAACCCATCTCCGTCGTTATGGCAATAATACTCCTGATCGAGGTGTCTCTCGCAACTGGTGCGAATGCCTCATCATAATCGACTCCCTCTATCTGAGAGAATCCTCGCACCACAAATCAAGCCTTGTGTTTCTCTATGTTTCCATCTGCAGCATACTTGGTTTTGTACAACCACCTGGAAGTCACAACTGACTTCCCCACTGGCCTCAGAACCACCTCCCAGACATCGTTGCGCACAATGGAGTCATACTCCTCCAGCATGGCCTCTCGCCAAACCTGCTGGTCTACAGCCTACAAAAATGTCCGTGGCTTAGTATCTGAGATACTCGTCACTAAGGCCTAATAGGATCCAAACCTCACTAGAGGTTTACTCTCTTTGAACTATCTCTTGGGCTCTCCTACGTTCTCCTTGGCTTCCTTCAGGGTCTCCTGAAACCATCTAGGTCTCCTCTTCCCTGAAGTAGTCAATGGAGAAGTAATATCTCCCTGCCCAAGAGTATATGCCTCAGGTCTAGTCTCAACACTCTAAGATCCTGAAGCCTTTGCCCCCCTTGTCTGAACATCCTTTGACTGTGACCTTGAAGCTGTGCAAGGTGATCCTGTCACCCCTGAAACTGGCATACTAGAAATCTGAGGCTGTTCTCCCTCTGAGACATCAATCAGTGCCTCTGCATCATCCTCCACACTGACTCTCGACTAGAGAGATCTCTGAAAATCCCTACCCTCCTTAAATATGACATCTCTACTCACCACCACTCTCCTCAGTGATGGAATGTAGATCTGGTAGGCTTTGGAAATCTCTGAGCGTCCAACTAGACTCCCTTACTGGGTTGTGGGGTCTAGCTTTGTCGTCTTCTCTGAGGGAACATGAGAATAGGTCAAGCACCCAAAAATCCTGATGTGCTCGACATCGGGCCTCCTACCAGTGAAGGCCTCCTCATGAGTCATCTTCCCCAAAATCCTTTAGGGACTCTTGTTCTGCAAGTAAACTGCAGTAGCACTCGCCTCTACCCATAGGTAAAGAGGCAAACCTTGATCATGCAGCATAGATCTCGTTGCACCTGTGATCGCCCTGTTCTTCCTCTCAACACCCTCGTTCTGCTGGGGATTGTAGGGTACGATCATCTTCTAATCCCAACATGGGCACATAAGTCTACAAACTGACTAGAGGAATACTCTCCTCCTCTATCAACGTGACTGACTGATACATCTGAGTGTCCACTAAGACAAATGAAGTGGATCTCTGACGGATCTCCTCAAGAGACTCATTTGACCTAGACTCTGATTCTTGAAGGGCGGTCTGTGTGCCTCTCAAGAATCCTCGAGTGCTCTCCAACTCCCGAGTAAGTCTATCTACCTCCAACTCCTGCTCCCTCAGAGCCTCGTGATACATCTCACCAATCCTCAATAAGTAGTCCTTGTCAATCAAAAACTGTTGGTAGTTGATCCTCACCACAGATACTCTCTCCCTGAGAGTATGAAAATAATCCATGGTAATTCCCTCATTTGAACTACCATGTGCCACTAACTCTCTCTAGCAAAAATCTGCCATCAACACATGCATGTCATCACTGCGCCTGGTGGCTACCATGATCATAGCCTCACTGAATCTCAACTGTGCTGCTAAGTGGTGTGGCTCCTGATCATGGTCATGCTGAGGTGCCACCTCATATCCCTCACTGTTGCTGTCAACCCTGCTAGTGTCAACTATGGAGTCCCCCAAAGCACTCTCTGCATAAGATAACGTGCTGAACTGCCCACTGACTACTGTGTTGTTGGGTCCTCCTGTTTGCCACTGCACCCCATCACTAGTTGCTACCTCCCTCTGAATCACACTGTATCCTGTATTAGCAGTTGTATCCTCCTGTGCACTCACCCTCCTACAATCATATGTGCCTGGATCCCATGTAGATGTATCCAGACACGTGCCATGGTTGTCCTGACCAATAAAGAGTGCATCCTCATCAATGTAGGCCGATCCTGAAAGTAAGTGCTCCATCACCCTGTCATCATCCACAATTTGCTCAACTAATGGAGTCTCCAAAAACTGTGACTCAATCTCCTCTGGATGATCTGTATGTGTAAGGTCCCTTGTCTGTACTCCCTGTGTCTCCTCCTGGATCGGTGGATCTACATGTCTGTGGTGTGCATCCCTCACACAAGGCTCATCAACCCTATCTGATATGCCACTGACCTCCTCATGTGAAGTGGCTATCAGGGGTGTCCAAAAGGATGACAAATGTGTCACGGCCATCATAGGGAGCTCATCATCTCTAGGTGCTAACACATGTGACTCCTCACTAGTGTCACCACTCTGTTGAGGCATAAGGTCATCAATGGTATGTGATATGCCTGCTGAAGTACTGGTACTATCATCCGGTCCTCCCGACTGTCTATCCACTATACAAGGGTCATCATCCTCCTCAAGCGTGCTAGAATCATCAACCTCCGTGCAAGAGTCACTATCACTAGCCTCAGTGCAAGAGTCACTATCATCATCAGACTGCTCCAAATCCTCATCAGCACTGTCATAGTGCACCTCAATGATATGCTTCTTACCCTTACCCCTACACCTATGATCTGGTTCCCAAGGCACCTTGCAACTGTAGCAAAGTTGCGTGCTCCTAATGGGTGTGGGGTTTCTCTGTGCTTCCCTCCATCTAGCTGCTCTGGTTCTGTTTCCCTCTACTATGCTAGTCCAATATGTTACCTCATCTTCACTCCAACTAGGGTTTTTAATTGATATAAACTTTTGGAGCGTTATTAGAGGTCCAAGTCTCTCACAAAGTGCATGATATTCCCTTTCACAACTCACAACTTCTCTAACAAAATCTATAGACCCCATCTTTCCTTATGGAAGATCCCTCAGGCTGGTAGGAGTCTAAGCTCTGATACCACTGTAATGATCCCAAGCCATTATGCCAGGAACATCACGGTTTTGGGTGTCTTTTAAAACTTTTATGGTTGTGGCATTTCGTCAAACACTTTGTTGATCTACTTGTTTAGATGTGTTTACTTGCAGGATGGCCTCTTGATTTCGGCCTTAGGGTTTATTATCCACCAAAGTTGCACTATGGTGAATTTCCAGCGAGCCGCCAAAGATTGAACATTATTGTTCAAAATTCAGAGTTCAGAAATTCAGCCGGTCTAAAAGACCACCTAGTTACTCTACATTTCCATAAAAAAATTGTAATAAGAGGTGTTGGCATGATGAATTTGTAAAAGGTCTTAGCCACCTCAAGTCCTAAGCGTGAGTTATACTCTGGAGTGTTTTTTCACTTACTAATTATATTTTGCCGCTTTTC
>ML816825.1:0-22582 GCA_009831015.1 Picea engelmannii
TGGAAATCTTAAATTCAGATGCCGTTTCATCCATTCATAAATTCAATAATAAGTGTCTCCTTATGCCTTCAACTATTTGAAGCCAAATTTATGCATTTGAATTATTTGAACCCAAATTTAAAACCCATTTCAAACACTTCAATCAGTTACTATGTGGAGTAAAATAATGAATTTGGTGGGGTAGTAACCTAAGAGGGGAAGGAAGCCTGCAGGGCTGCACGGAGCATTGGAATAAACGCCAGCAGAATTCGTATTGATAGTACCTGCCTGCATGTTTGGTGGTCCAATCTGCTCATGCCGCGGCTGGTGGCTTTAAAGCGAGAAAAATAAATTGGTCTTAATGACAATGATTTCCTGAATCCCGAGGCGAGTCTGAGTGTCTGTCACCGGCCAACCTCGTTTCATTTCTCGCCGATCTCTCTCACGCGGTCTCTGGCCATTTGTCATCTTTATCTTTCCCATCCTCTGCCGTTTCAGCATACTTTTTGTGAAGGCGGGATTGTTTATTGGTCGTTTCCAAGGCGGTCGCTGCTGCCATGGCCAGGCCGCCTTGTGTGCATATCATGCAGCAATATCAAACGAATGAATAAATTTTGAAGTCCACCCCGACCGCAAACGAAACCAACTGGCGACCAGATAAATCGATCGGCCCGATTTTGCCTACACTCATTCGATCCATAAATCATTATGGGATAACGAGAGGATTGCTATGATGATTTTTAAAATGAGAATAAACCTAAGTCAACTTGTTATCATTTTCGAGAACCATACATAAATTAGTATAAATTGTGTCTCCCTTTTATCCTGCATGCATTGAAACCGTTTGGGCATATTAGAATGAACAAAGCCAAAAAGAATATAGTATGCTAACATTCCTCCACAGATGTGATTTTATCGTCTAATGAAAAACTATTAGCACCAGTGGCCGATTTGGCTGATTGATTTATCTGTTCTTTTTAGAGAGTTGATATTCAATATTATGGAAATTTGAATGTGCTCACAAATAATTATTGGAACCTAGTGTCTTTTACCTTTCTTTCCCCACATTGGAACATTACTAATTTTATGTTTTCAATAACATTGAGAATGCAACATGCATTCAGACATGAAAAATTAGTGGAAACATTGTGTTTTTACCTTTTGTTCCAACGATGGTATTACTAATTATATTCTAATAAGCAGTGGAATCATAATGTCTTCTACATTTTTGTCCAAAATGGCAATACTAATTATTAGTAATTATCTTTTTAATAAGATACAAACTATTCATTTAGACAAGAAAAGGTAATGAAATTGTTGAATGGATACACAACTCCTACATTTTTCATATATAATATATCACCAGAGATCCCTTAAATTACTGTAAAATTATGTTATATCACTGGAGATCCTTTAAATTACTGTAAAATTATATTATTTTTCATGGTATGATATATTATATGTAAAATGTAAGGTGGAGTTGTGTATTTATTCATCAATATTTTATTTATATATAATAAAAATTATTTGAAAAGTTTAATAGTTAATTCATCTATTTTAAAGGATTATTTTTTTTAAATATGTTGGAAATAGAAAAAAAACTTGTCTCAAATCATTAAATTTTTTCGTAATTTATTGATTATTTTTTCAAAATATTATTTTTTTATGGTATGATAATTTATATGTAAAATGTAAGGTGGAGTTGTGTATTTATTCAACAATATTTTATTTATATATATAATAAAAATTATTTTAAAAGTTTAATAGTTAATTCATCTATTTTAAAGAATCATTTTTTTTAAAATATGTTGGAAATAGAAAAATAACTTGTCTCAAATCATTAAATCTCTTTCAAAATTTATTAATTATTTTTTCAAAGTATTAATTATAAATGGAAAATTTTCAAATTAATAAATCTATTTTTATATAAAAAAATTATAATTTAATAAATTTAAGTTTAAGATAAATATTTACATTTAATATGATTTTTTTAATATTAAAAATAAGATATTATTAAATAAAATCTTATATAGTTTAATATTATGTCTCACAACATTACTAAAGGACCTTTGGTTTTATGGAATTATGAATGTGTGAGAGTATATGAAAGTCTAATATAATGTTAATATAATGTTGGGATGAATAGGTGTTTTTTTTACATTGCACATACTTTGGAATTGGGGAAATTGATACACTTTCAAAGAACTTGGGAAGGAAAAGTAATTAACTATAGAACATATAAACCTTTCAAATTAATAGATTTAATTTTATGAAAACTTTTTATAATTTAATAAATCTAAGTTTGAGATAAATCTTTACATTTAATATGATTTTTTAATATTAAAAACAATATATTATCAAATAAATCTTAAATATAGTTTAATATTGTGTCCCCAATATTACCAAAGGACTTGGTTTTATGGAATTATGAATGTGTGAAAAATAAACGAAAGTCTAGTGTTAAGATGTTTAGATGGTTAGGTGTGTTTTTCACATTGAATTGAGAAAATTGACACACTTCCAAAGAAAAGTGACTAACTATAACACATATAAATCTTTCAAATTAATAGATTAATTTTTATATAAACTTTTTATAATTGAATAAACCTAAGTTTAAGATAAATCTTTACATTTAATATAATGTTTTTAATATTAAAAATAGCATGTTATCAAATAAAATCTTAAATATAGTTAAATATTATGCCCCACAACACTACACTAGTAAAGGACTTTGGTTTTAAGGAATTATGAATGTGTGAATAATATATGAATAGGTGTGTGTTTTACATTGTACATACTTTGGAATTGGAAAAATTGACACACTCCCAAAGAAAGAACTTGGGAGAGAAAAGTGACTAACTATAGAACATAAAGAGTTCAAATGATTTGTGATTTTATGGAATGATGAATATGTTTAAAATACTTGAAAGTCTAGTATTGGATGGTTAGGTGTGAGTTTTTCAATGTTATTTATATTTCTCAATGACAAAATTGATACACTACCAAGGAAATTGAGAAGAAAAAGTGACTAATTATAGAACACCAAGATTTCAACATGGAATAGTGATAAAGTCTTAAAAAAATATAGAAATTAACATTGAGAGTTCATGCATCCACAATGACCCAATGTCTCAAGATTTGCAAGTATAAATATGTATTGATAAATATCATAGGTGAGAGAGAATGACCATAAACATATCCTTCCATACATTGTAAGATGCATGGTTTGGGGTTGGAAAAAAAAAAAAAAAACAATATGATCACAATATATTAATGTGGCTAAGCTATTTTTAAAAATGTAACAACATATGGGAGAAAGTTAGGGAGGGTTCATCTATAGCCCCAATGGAAATTAGATTCTGAAGTTTGCTTGGGGTCTTAGGTACAACTCAAATAGTCATGCAGAAATCGGTTGTATATATGGAGATGAAATTGAAAAGAGGAAACAAAACTTCGAGTGTCATTGTCATTGGTGACTCGGAACTTGTCACCAAAGGCTTGTGAAAGATCAACAAAAACTCTCAATCAAGTCTTCAAATAATATACCACATGATAAATATTTAGGAGAAAAAATTTCAATCGGTTGACTGCTTCCACATTTTTCAAAGGAAGAATGGGGAGGCTGACCTCCTAACCAAGAATGCTAGAAAATTGGAACAAGGAACTCTAAGGGTAAATGGTGTTCCCTTAATGCAATTTTCACAATAATTCAATGTTTAAAAAAAAATTATAAAAAAAAATTGAGCAAAAAAAGGTTTTTAGGGGGTGATGTGACCTCTCTCCCCCTCAACATTGAACCTCATGATTTCCTCAAATTTGTTATTTCATCTAGATCAAGTCTCGTCTCATCCCCTCAAGTACCATACTCCACTTGGCACATGCTTCCTCCCTCGTACGTGTCAAGTTTTCAAGCCCCTCAAGCTCATCACCTCATTGCATTTGGGATTTTCCCTTAACTCGACATCACTTTGGGCAACATGTCTCCTCTCAGGTTCTCTTGTTCATGTTTGCATGGGATTTAGGCTACATCCATTGGGTTTTGATCAAAGCTACCATCACTCATTGTCACCCACATCCTTAGTTACTCAATCACTTGTGTGTGCACACATGGGTGCCCTTCTCTAGTAATTATATTTTGATGAACGCAGGGTTATGTGCATACTTTGTAATTTGCATGGAAGATGTTCTTCTCTCTGCCATTTCTAGTTTCCCATTTTCCATTTTAGTCAATTTCTCTTTTGAAACTCAGTCATCTATAGCTCACCTCCCCTCATTTGGTGAGACAATCAACCTCTATGCCATTGTAACAACTGTGAAATGGAAGAGATATGAAGGGGAATTTGAAGCTCCAACAATAAGAGCTAGAAACTCTGCATGAGTCACACACTCAGATGGAATAGAAATTTAGGACAAAGAAGACAAAAGAGACAAGGAGCTTTCCATCGTTCTTAGGAAAGTAAATTGGAATTTTAAACAAATCCACTCTCTTGGAAAGGAAATCCACTAATAGCACCTAGGAAGCCATTTATAGCATGAAACAACTCCTTCTAAAGATTCAGATGCCTCCTATGAAGTAATTCAACCTATGCAACAACAACTAGAGCATACCAAACATAAAGATCTTCAAGCAGTGGTGGATATTTCCATGAAACTTAATTAAATCAAGTTTTATGCAATTTAAATTTATGTTTTTGTTGAATTCTTATGTTAGAATATATACATGGAAGGATGGAAGCATTTTTGTAATAATTGTAGTAGACATAAGTGAGCTAAGTACAATTTTACTCTTTGTTTTGCTAGAATTTCCTAGACATAATAAAAATTTTCACTCTCATACTATTTTAGCTTAGCTACAACCCCATTTATAATACAAACTACCTGTTTTTGTTAAAAAATAAATAAATGTAACAACAAATGAACAAAAATATTAGGTTTATTAAATGGAGTGTGAAAGTGTATTAATAATTAGGCATGGATTATGCAAAAATGGTTGATTAGAAAATAGGAATATAGGGTATGTTAATGTGTGTTAACTTTAGAATTATACAAGTATCCATTAACATAGTATTTCAAACTAATAAACATAGGAATAATAATATATGGATATTTATAGATAAATGAACAACCATGACAATCCAAATCAAATAAGTAAAAATTGTTTAGTTGTATAGTTTTTTTCATTGGTATAAGGAGCTAAAAATTTGGGTTGATATGACTTGTAAATTGTCATGGATTTTCCACTGGAACAATTCATCACAAAAAATTGGTACAATATTCCAAAATATCTTATTATGCAGTGTTTTACTTTAGATTTTATATTAATATTAGTAGCTTAGTGCAAAAAATATTGAAATAATCTAAAAGTAAAATGAAAGAAATGAACACAAGATGTACTCTAGGAAAACCCAATACATGGAAAACGTAAATAAAAGGTGAGGCATATGCCTTGCTCTTTTCTTCTTAGTAATGAAATGCAAACACGGAGAAAGGGGCACTCACTATGGAGTTGCCATGGACATTTTGGCTAGTATAGATACTACATGATCTTATACTTACTCTATTCTAGTCCAATGTACCACTCCCAAATCCTCTACTCGACTATGGAACAATAACAATACAATAGGAATGGAACTCCTTCCTTTCCTACCAACTCATTATTTAGCATGGTCTAATATCCATCTAGGGTTAGGGTTAGGAGTTTTGCATGCCTCAACTCTCAATTCGCGTTAGGTTTTTTCACTCTCTAGAACATTCTTTAAAGTCCACACATGACTAGCTCCACATGTGTGAGTAATCTAGGCTAATGTGGTATCCACCTGGTATCATGGTGGTCAAATTACCAGAGGCATAACTTATGTCCATAAATTACTAGCTCCACTGATGATTTATGTGGATTGATGTGGCATCCACTTAGTATCATGGTTGATCTATAAACTGCCATGGATATTCCACTAGAATAGCTCATCACAACATAACTTATAATATTATGAAATCTTAGAATATGCAGACTAATTTTCCTTACATCCTATATTAATTAACTACTAGCTTTGCTTGAATTTATGAAAATAACTGAATATGAAAATGAAAGAATGGGAAAAAATATGCACACTATCCACACAATCGAAAAAAATATGTATCCTAGGAAACCCAATACAAGAGAAAACCCATCTAAAAGGTGAGGCCTATGCTCTTCTCTCTTTTCATTAGTTAAGGAAAGCAAGTACAAAGACTCACTATGGAGTTTTCTTTGACAACGTGGCATGAAAAGTTGCTATAGAACCTCCCACCTCCTCTGTTATCTATAAAAATACCACTCCTTGGATGCTCTTCTTAACTATGGAACAAATACAATACAAAATAATGGAACCCTTTACCCTCCTAATAGCTCGGTATTTGACATAGACTGATATACATCTAGGGTTAGGATTTTGAATTCCTCAACCCTCAATTAGTCATTTGGTTTGGACCTTCTAAAATCTCCTTGAAATTTCACGTGTGGCTAGCCCCATATGTGTGAGTAATGGGGACTGATGTGGCATCCACTTGTACTATGGTTCTCAAAAAGGTAGGTCAACTTGCAAGAGGCATACTTTTTCATACAATCTCTGATTGAGGCATTTTACACATCATTGGAAGGGTTTCATAATGTAGAACACTGTGAAGGGTGTGCAGAAAAGTTTCAAACACTGTGTCGCCCCAAAATGTCCTTTAATGCCTCAAAATGTCTCCAGAAGGCCTCAGACCCCAATTTTTCTAATTGGGACCTACCACTAAAATTTCCTTGTAAGCGATTTCTACAATTGTTTCCACCCAGAAAGTACCAATATAGATGAAAAATTGTATGATGATTCAATCCAGATCATACCTCCCCATTTAGGGAGGATTTTGTTCCCCAAAATATTTACTCAATGAGGTGAGGAATTTTTTTCATGTGCCTTCTCCCTTGAGTACCATTTTTATTTTCCTCAAACTTGTCCTTTCAACCCAATCTTCCAAAGGTCAAGTTTCCCTTGTCTTGTAGTTCTAGACTTCCTCTACAAAATCATGTCTTCTAGCAAATCTTCATGAGTATCTAGTGCTAGGTCCTCTATGGTAGGTAGGCCCTGCTCCACCTCTTGATCCAACATGGAAGAATCATAGAGTTTTAAATTGTCCACATTCACTACCAAGTAAATGTGCATGTATGGGGGTAGAAAGAGTTTGTAGGAATTATCTCCCACCTTTCCAATATCTCAAAAGGTCCATACCATAGAGCTTTGATATTCTTACCAGGTCCATGTAGTATTTCTTTATTCAGTTGTAACCAAACTATGTCTTCCACTTTAAATGTCTTCTCGATTTTGTGTCGATAATGTTTAGCCTTGTAATTTTCCCATGAATTCTTAAGTGTCTTCTATACTTGTGAATGGATCTGTCTAATCTTTTCAAAAAAAATATTTTATTTCCACTCTTCTCCCATTATTTGTTCCCTCACTTGTCCTTTTTTTCCATATAAAACATCCAAGGGTGAAGGTGGTAAATACCCAATGCAAATTTCAAAAGGGGACTTACCAGTAGAAGTGTGGATTGCTATGTTATAACCAGGTCTTTGGATGCTTCTGATTGTAACACCTTAAAGGTTTTACCATCGTCTTGTTAACTACTTATGTTTTCCCATTTGTATGTGGGTGGAATGTTGTATATCTCTTCAACTAAGAGTCCATATTCTCCCCAAGTGTAGTCCAAAAGGCACTGACAAATCTGGTATCCATGTCTCAAATGATGTTTCTTGGTATCCCAAAGTGCACCCAGACATGTTCAAAGAACAAGTTTGTTTCTTATTTTCCTTTCTTGGTATTTCTACAAGGCATAAGAATGCACATATTGTTGAACATGTCCACTACCACAAAAATCTAACCGTGTCCTTTCCTAGTTGTTGGTAGACCACCCACAAAATCCATGGAAATTCCCTCCAAAGTTCGAGTGGGTATAAGTAAGGGATAGTATAGACCTTGATTTATATTACTGGGATTATTGATAAAAAAAAGTATGAATTCTCTAATATATCGTGCTACATCTTCTTGCATTGTGAGCTAGTACACATACCTTTGTAAGTTAGCAACTATCTTCCCAACACCAAAATGCCCTACAACCTTTGAGGTGTGAGCCCCTTTGATAAGATATAAAAATTCACCTTTATGAACATAGAACTTATCTAGCTTGTAGAGGAAGACATTCTAGATATGATAGTCAGCATTGTTTTCACAGTATTCTACATGAATTTGGCTCCATAGCTACCAAATCATCTCTTTGAAGTCCTCATATTTTTTGTATGCATCATGGGTAAAAGGCTCCATGTGAATAAGAGTTCACAAAGTTGTAATCTTGGATATGGGTGGCCTTCAAAGCATGTATTCCAAATTTTTAGTGTCACCCTTCTGTTGACGTGAAAAAATGGCAAGCCATCAACTGGAAGAGCAAGTCTGGTCCAGGGTTGTCTAAGTAAACCAAGACGTTTGGTGTAACCTCTTCTGATAGGTTTAATGGCTCTGTTAGCCAATATAAGGTCCTAAAATAAAGAAAGGGAAAAAACTAACTAATGTTAAAACTATATTATATATACAGACTCTAATATAACTATTATAAATGTATTTAAGCAAAGAAAGAAAACATAAAAAAAAATATCACTAATGGACAGAATTTACAGGTTGCAAGTTTTAACAGAAACTTACGAAATCAATATAAAGATAATCGTTTTTGAAAAGAAGATAAAGAAAGCACATTTGAATATTTTCTGGTTTTTTTTTATAAATATAACAAAACTTGAATTAACTAAGTTATGAAACAAAGATGTACAGATGGTCAAAGCCGATCTAAACTTTCATGTTTCACTAATACATAAAATGACAGAAATTAGAAGCATAGAAACTAACCTAATGTTAGTTTGTTAAATGTGTCTGAGCCTCTGTGCGAACAAGGGCATCCAGCTGCCCCGCCTATGAAAGAAATCTGCAATAGGATTATTCTAAAATTTTCCTGAATAAATTCAAAGAATGTATTGGCAGCAGTGATTTAAGAACATAATCGGGAACACATATTAATTATGTGATCTTATGATTGCAAATGATTACTGTCAGAGAAATCTTTGTGTAATACATTCATTTCATTCATCAACTAAACATCAAAGAAAAATCCTGATATTTAAAATTGATACGATGATCACAACCACAACATCTGGAACAACAAATCATGAATGACATATACAACATGAATATCATGGAAGATAACATGTCATTGAGACTAAATCTACACAACATATTAATATACCAAGATTAAAGAAAACAAAACATCAATGAAACAACATTCACCATGGACTAAAGCCTAAATGTTTTACGTTGTTCCATTAAGTCCTGAAAATCATTTGTCCATAATTGGTTCTAGGCCAAGATACCTTTCATTTACAAAATGCAGAGTATTTAAAGTGTTTTTTTGAAATCTCATATTCCTATCTCCTAGGATAGGATAAGATCCATGGGATCAAAACATTACAAAAATGGAGGGCCTACAACCACTCATAACTGAATTGTTTCTTTTCAAAAATTAATAAAACTTTTTCTTATTTACAAAATAAATAGGAAATAGATACTAATCATCTAAATCGAACATGTTCCACCTCAGAAAATCAACATCAAGATCTGCCATGTCCTGAAAACGAAATAGGAACAAGTTAGATAATTTATTGACAACTAATTACTAATTTTTATATGAAAATGACTTCTACAGAATTGAAAGATTTTGTAGCCGGTCTTATAGTGGAAAAATAAATCCAATTTTTAAACCGATTTGATTCAAAAAGATAACATGCATGTAATAAGAAGAAAAAATCATTTTACCATTTCAACCAATGACTAAACATGGATTAGGATAGCTCGGAATTGATTATGGCATTAACACTGTCTGCATTTTTTATCACAATGTTGCCTGTCTTCTTAAGACGTTTAGCTTGTCTCTCTTCATTTGCTCTGAGGTCACGATTTTATTTTGTCAGTAATTCATTATGAGATGTGAATGATTTAATCTGATCTTGGAGGATGGGGATATCGGTATAGTATTGTTCAATCCACTGTAGGCAAACTACACATTGCATAGGAGAGACAATCTGTTGATGGAGCATACAGTCAAGACTAGCTGTATCAATACTAGCTGTTACGTGCCCTTGACCAATCCTAATACCTGTGAACTCACATTTATCCTTGAGCCATGGTGGAAGATTATTAACAAAGTCGTATGGTTGAGAAGGATAAGATTTATGACAATCTGGATCTTCTAAAGTCATGAAGTCTTCAATTTCTGAATCTGAGACCTCATTGACCTCGATTAGGTCGATCAAGCTCAAATGAGGTTTGAATCTATTTCTCAACTTTCTCAAAATTAGCCGACCAACTCTTTTATTTCAGAACCCTAATGTTGTGTGCTTTTGTTTTGACTATTTGTGAGATTTGTCAACATAGGATTTCATAGTGGTGTTATGAGCATTATCCAATTTAGGAACAGGAGGTTCACTCTACTCGAAACCTACAGCATGTTGATCATGCCTGGATTGACTGGGAATTACTTTGTCCAGGGGGTTTGTGGTTGGCTTATTATTCAGGCTGTCAAAATGTTATTTTACCAATGATTCACCCGAATTAGGGCCGTCTACATAAACGGTAGCAACAAGACCATTTCTCACTAAAAATCCATCCCAACAATCACCTATGTTTGTCAAATGGTGAGTTAACATTATTTTGATCAAGCTATGGTGAAAAATACTAGAGTCAGGCTATGTTTTCTATACCTTTTAGACATCTTGTACAATCTTCTCAGCAAATAGAAAGGCACATTCAAATGAAAACCTATGAAGTGCATAAGCAACCGTATATGATAGAGAAAAACTAGACCATAACGCCCCTCACGTTGAAATTACTAAGACAATTAAGAGGGGGGGGTGAATCAGTTGTTACTGTGCTTAAACAATTTATGACTATTCAAACAATTTTTAATCTCTTCCAAATGACCATCAATATTATACAAGATATGAACAACATAAATAATGAACATCAGTCACACATAAGATATACACAGAGATAGATTTTCACGAGGAAAACCATAAAGGGAGAAAACCTGTTCTTCTTCGAATGATAGGCAGTCTTTTAAGTTTTTTACATCATCTATCTTTGAGCACTAACTCAATATGAGGCTATTACCTCTGTTTTACAAGATCCAACTTGTTGAGAGCACCAACTCTTTGGTTTCTCTAGCACCCACTAGAAGGAAGCACCAACTCCTTGAGTGATCCAACACCAGCTGGATGGAAGCACCTACTTCCACTTATACAAGCACCAACTTGTATACAGAAAACTCTGTGTTTTCCCTAGCACCGCCCTTCCACCCTGTTTTCTAGTCACAACTAGATGAAAGCTTCAACTTCTAGTATTCAAGCACCAAATTGAATAACAGATGACTAAAGTCCTCCCTAGAACCACCCTACCTCCCTGATTATGAATAAAGGAATGAATAACCAATAATACAGGTGTTTCAATTCTTACCACTTCTACTATGTTCTGTGATTCTTCTCTGCTTCTATCTGTTCTCCAATTATGCTCTGCTCCAAACTGTTTTGATCAGCATTAGTTACTCATCTCTGAGTTTGATCTCATGCTATGCATACTACAATTTTTACCCTTCTTACAGTTCAATTCAATTTTCACTCAGAACAACCAACCTTTACAGTTCATGCCATATCCTTCTTATACGTGCCTACCATCTCCTGTTACACCTCGAATCTCCTAGGGCTAAAATGCCTCAGCAACTGAATCGCCAACTGTCCAAGAATCATGATTCAGTTCTGCTAACTGAATCATAAATGATTAATTAACTATAAGGTGAAACAATAACCCTTCGATCAAGTTTCCAATTAACCAACACCGTAGGATTAAATCCGTAGGATTAAATCCGCAGGATTTCGCGTTTATCTCATATGCCCAATGGTTGTGACCGAGCGCTAAACAGAATTTGAATTTCGTGATTTTGCATTTTGACATTCCTATGATGAAGGGTCTCGACTCTCCATGTCGCGATCGCCAAAATAGAGCTTGGTTGCACTAGATCCTCCCTCCAACTCTCGGCTATGTGACCATGCGCTATTACCACTCACCAATCAAACAAGCACTTCGTGATTTTTCACTTTTGTTGTGAGTATCATTGAATCCTCCAACTCCCGGTATCTAAAACTCTCAAATGGAGCCAGATCAACGGTCCACGCTCTCCCTTTGATCGACGACTCAGATTAAATCATGGTTTCTCGTTTCGTTATTTCAAAGGATAGAGAACCTCCTTCCTTTGACTTTCCAGTCAGCGAAATGTTGACCTCTTGCCATGTGTACTCTGCATCCAATGGTCCATGACATACCTCTATCCAATGGTTCAGATCAATCCTTGATCCGACGGCCCAGATCATTTCAGGATATCACATATCGCGAGTTCCCACACCATGCTCTGTAGACTCCTCCAATGTGCAAGTCAACGAAATTCTAGTCGCTTGCCACGTGTCCTTCTTAAAGATGGATGATCCTCCTACTTTCGGGACTTTGTAAGCCTGCTTCATCTTGCATGTAAATATCCTGCTCCTTCTTCTGGATCCAACGATGGTCAGTCTTCGTGCTCAGATCTGACACTTGATATTTGTTCGCTTTTACTACGTGCTCCTCCTATCTGGATTCATATCTGACGGTCATCGAGAATTTTGAATGGGATCCAATGATCACTGTTTCTCTTCACTGTTGATATTTCCATTTCCATGCCATTATCGTTGCGTTGTTGATCATGTTGATCTTCACCATCAGTGACAAACACACACACATTTCCTTCAATCTGTAAGTATGCCAACAATCTCCCCCTTTGGCTTTGATGGCAACCTTAAGCCTGAAGAACTGCACTCTGCACTCTCTGCCTGGACTACTACTCTTCCTACTGAACATGCAACCAAACATACCACTGTAGCATCCTTATCAGTAGAATCCTTACCACACTACTTACCACACTTTTTCTCCCCCTTTGACATCAATGTCAAAGAAGAAACACGCTCCCCCTGAACGGTTGCAATACATCTTGAAGGTATCAAATATGTGACAATCACATAATCCCACTGACAAGGTGAACATATTAGACAAAAGAATATATAACCCCCATCTTCTGATGAAGATATCTAAAAGGTGTTGTTTCTAATGGTTTAGTAAAGATATCAACTATATGTTATGTGGAAGGAATATAATTCACCTGAACAATTCTGTTTGTAACCTGTTCTTTGAGAAAATGATATTGTATTGGTATATGCTTTGACTTTGAATGAAGTACAGGATTCTTAGAGAGATTGATGGCATTGGTTTTATCACAGTGAAGTGGAATGGGATCAATATAGGTTACCTTCAAATCTGCAAGAGTTTGTACCATCCATAGAATTTGTGTGCAGCAAGTAGATGCATTAATGTATTATGCCTCTGTAATTGATAAGGAGATGGATCCCTGCTTCTTACTAAGCCATGCTAATAACGAGTTACCCAGGAAGAATGATCCTCCACTGATGCTCTTTCTCTCATCCACACAGTTTTCCCAATCAACATATGAATAAGAAGTAAACTGAAAGTTATGATTTCTAGGATACCATAGACCATAAGTCATTGTGCCCTTCAAGTACTTGAATATCTTGGTTACATCTACTAAATGACTTTGTTTAGGAGAATACTGATAACGACCTACCATTCCAACAACTTGCATTATATCAGGATGAGATGTTGTGATGTACAAAAGACTGCCTATCATTGATCGATATGTCCTTTGATCAACATCGGGTGAAATATCATCTTTACTGAGCTTACAACCAACCACCATAGGTGTACTAACAAGAGAAGAATCTTCCATCTGAAATTTCTTCAACACCTCTTTCAAATATTTTTCTTGAGAGATAAATATTCCTACAGAACTTTGATTTACCTGTAAACCAAGAAAGTATGACAGTTCTCCTATCATGGACATCTCAAAATCTGTTTTCATAGAGTTAGTAAACCACTGGACAGAGGATTTATTAGTACAACTAAAAATAATATCATCTACATAAACCAAAACAACTAGTAAATTATCACCTTTAGACTTAATGTAGAGATTGTTGTCAACAATACCTTTCTTGAACCCTTTGTCTTATAAAAATTTGTCTACTCTATATTACCAAGCTCGTGGTGCTTGTTTTAGTCCATATAAAGCCTTCTTCATCTTGTAAACATAATCATGATTATTTGTCAATGAAAATCCTTCAGGTTGCTCCATATATACTTCTTCCTCTAGATCTCCATTAAGAAATGTTGACTTAACATCCATCTGATAAACTTTAAAGTTCTTATGACATGAATATGCAAGAAACATTCTGATGGCTTCCAATGTTGCCACTGGTGAAAAAGTTTCATCAAAGTCCTGACCTTCAACTTGTGCATACCCTTTACAGACCAATCTAGCCTTATTTCTAACAACTTGTCCTTTTTCATTCATTTTATTATTGAATACCCATTTGGAACCTATTACATTCTTATCTTCAGGTGTAGGAAGAAGCTCCCAAGTATTGTTCTTCTCAATCTGATCAATCTCTTCATTCATAGCTCTAATCCAATCATCATGGTTGCTGGCTTCATCAAACTTTTTAGGTAGAAAAACAACCTGAGATTGTTTTGAGTCTTTAACTAATTTCCTTCTTGTCTGAACTCCTTTATTTATATCTCCAATTATCTAATTTTTAGGATGATTCTTTCTAACAATTCTGAGAGGTGGTTTTGTTTTTTTCTGTTGATTTGTGTCAGCTTGAGTATTCGTATCTTCATCTGATTCAGAATCTTCCCTTTCTAATCCTTGGACATGTTCA
Source organism: Picea engelmannii (assembly GCA_009831015.1). NCBI lineage: Eukaryota > Viridiplantae > Streptophyta > Pinopsida > Pinales > Pinaceae > Picea > Picea engelmannii. The sequence continues at coordinate 14,906 of ML816825.1, forward strand.
TGTTCATCTTCAATTATATCTTCTGTTCTTGGTTCATTGTTGCTTACATTTCTGACTGATATTTCTTCATCAACTTTTATGTTGATACAATCAAACAATTTATGCAGCCTCTTATTGTAGCATCTGTACCCTTTACTGTTTGTATCATAACCTAAGAAGATACATTCATCAACCCTATCATCATATTTGCCAATATTTTCATCATTATTCTTGATATAACATTTACTCCCAAAGACTTTAAAATGCTTGATTGAAGCAGGTCTTCCAAACCATAGTTCATAAGGACCATAGTTCATAAGGAGTCTTGTCACTGTGTGCCCTGAGATGAGATTTGTTAAGAATATGAACAGTTGTATGGATTGCTTCCACCCAATATGTCTGAGCAATATTCCTTTCATTCATCATTGATGTTGCCATCTGTTGAATTGATCTATTCTACCTCTAACCTACTCCATTTTTCCGTGGATCTCTTGGAGTAGTGTATTCTCATTTGATTACATGTTTATCATAGAACTCTTTGAATTTCCATGAACTAAACTCTCCTCCTCTATCAGACCTTACTACCTTCAATCTTTTTCCTATTTGATTCTCAGTCAGAGCCTTAAACACTTTGAATTTTTCAAATGCTTCAGATTTTTCCTTCAAAAAGGCAACCCACATTAGTCTAGAATAATCATCAATAATCAACATAAAATAGTTTTCTTTTCCTGTACCATATTTTATTGATGATCCACATAAATCCATATGTACTAACTGGAGAGGTTTTTTATGTTGAAGGAAAGTTTTTAGATTTGAAATGTGTCTGAGTAAGCTTTCCTATCTGGCAAGGTTTACAAACAGAGTCATATGGCTTTGATATCTTTGGAAGATATTTTACCACCCCATTGTTTCTAAGCTTGATTATATGATCAAAATTTAGGTGTCCAAGTCTCCTATGCCATCACCAACTTTCATCATACTTTCTTAAGTGGCATTATTCTTTTCTTCTTTTAACACATAGACATTGTTTTCTATTCTTATCCCTTTTGCAACCAGTTGTCCTGAATTCACAAACTTTATTTTACAATCTTTAGAAGTAATAACAAATTCACATCCTCTATCACAAACTTAACTGACACTTAGTATATTATGTTTCAGACCATCTACAAACAACACATCTTGAGCTTTTCCTTTTCCATTACTTAGGCTTACCATTCCTTTACCTTTATTTTTCCTGGCGCATCATTTCCAAAAGTTACATTCCCTGATTTGTTTTCATTTAGAGTTAGAAACTTACTTTCATCTCTAGTCATATGTTTGGAACATCCACTGTTAATATACCAGGGATTATTTTGTCTTTGGGATGATAAAACTAATCCACACTGGTCATCTTCTTTCTTCTTCCAAAACTTGAAATTTTCAGCAGCAGGAATCAGATCTAGCTTATAGTTCTTTAAGCGACAGTCTGCAGCTTTATGTCCATAATTATGGTATTTATAACACTATGGTTCACTGAATAGAAGATCATAACAATTGTTATTCTCATAATTGTTGTTATGTTTCTCTTCTGTCCTTCTCCCAACCATCCTATGATTTATAGTCTATGGTTGTTTCTTGCTTGGCTGTCTCAATCTTTGTTGTGGTAGATAACTATTCCTTGAATAACTTGTTTGCTCATATTTACATCTTAAAGAACAAGTTATAGCTTTGTGATCAAAGTTATAACAAAAAAAGCAATTTCCATAGAAAAATCCTTTGTACCTGGAAAAAGACTGTCTTCTTTGAGAGGGTTGATTTCTTCCATGCTGTAGTTTCTCTGATCAGTTATGGTACTTTCTTTTTCATTCCTTCTTGGTGGCTGATTTTCTTTCTTTGTTTCTCCAGAGTGGTTGTTGTCAACGATTGTAGATTTGACAAACTTAATGGGTTCTGGATTACTTGGATGATTACTACTTGATCCTTCTTCATAGCCCAAGCCAACCTTCAACTTTGGATTCCTTTGTTGATTTAGAATGGAGGTTAAACCTTATGATGCTTTAATACTTGAAATATTTTGGTGATAGAATGCCTTAAACTTCTCCATTTCCTTTCTGGTTTTTACCATCTCTTCTTCTAAGGCTTCACACCTCGATTTCTTCTCTAATAACTGTTGTTTTAGAATGTCTTCTATTTTATTTTCCTCTTCTAACTCCACTTTTAGTAGAGCAAAGTCTTCATTAGGTTTTTTACCCTTCATTTTAAACTGCATCAACAACTATTTTTTTTTTCTCTTCTTATGTCTGAGTTTGTCAATTTCTTCCAAAGCACTGATTAATTCACCTTCCATATCCACCACAGCTTCTTCGTCATCCATTTCACCTACTGAATGTTCATCATCAAGATATCCCATAGCCATAAGAATAAAATCATTCACTTTGTCTTCACGGGATGAATCACTATCTATGTCTTCTGAGGAGTCATCATTGTTTGCACACAAACTTTTCTTTTTACTATATTTCTTAAATTTGTATTTATTTTCATCATCAGAGTTCTAGTCCTTTTTCTGGTGAGGACACTTAGATGCAAAATGACCTATCTGACCACAGTTAAAACATTTGAAGGGAAGCTTGCCTTGATATTTTCCTGATCCTTTCTTTAACCTTCTCACAAATTTTTCCTCAATATCATCTAATTATGAATCAGTATTCTTGTCTTCTTTAAAAGATGCTCCTCTCATAATGGATTTATCTTTGCTAATTCTCATTTCATATGTAGTTAGAGTTCCTAGGAGTTGATCAATGTACAGATTTTTAAGATCATTTAGTTCTTCTATTGCAGATACTTTTGGATTAATTTTATCAAGCAAAGATCTTAAAATCTTCTGAACTAAAAATGATTCTTCAATATTTTCAGCAAGACCCTTCGTGGAATTCACAAGCTCTTCAAATCTTAAAAAATACTTGCTAATTGTTTCATATTCATTCATCTTTATTTGTTCAAATTTCAATCTATATGTTTGAAGTTTGACATCTTTTACTTTCTCATTTCCTTCATATCGAGTCTCTACTACATCCCAAACATCATCGCCTAAGGCCATTAGGTATGTTCTCATTCTAACCTTCCAGAAGGAAACATTTCTTCCATGAAAGAGAGGAGACTTATTAGTTGAAGTCCCTTCGTGACTTGTCATGTTTAAGCTTACAAATATACCTTTAAGTAAAAGGAACTGACTCTGATACCAATTTTTGAAATTACTAAGACAATTGAGAGAGGGGGTGAATCAGTTGTTACTGTGCTTAAACAATTTATGACTATTCAAACTATTTTTAATCTCTTCCAAATGACCATCAATATTATACAAGACATGAACAACATAAATAATGAACATCAGTCACACATAAGATATACACAGAGATAGATTTTCATGAGGAAACCCATAAAGGGAGAAAAAATATTCTTCTTCTTTGAATGATAGGCAATCTTTTAAGTTCTGTACATCATCTATCTTTGATCACTAACTCAATATGAGGCTATTACCTCTGTTTTAAAATATCCAACTTGTTGGGAGCACCAACTCTCTGGTTTCTCTAGCACCCACTAGAAGGAAGCACCAACTCCTTGAGTGATCCAACACCAACTAGATGGAAGCACCTACTTCCACTTATACAAGCACCAACTTGTATACAGAAAACTTTGTGTTTTCACTAGCACCACCCTTCCACCTTGTTTTCTAGTCACAACTAGATGAAATCTTCAACTTCTAGTATTCAAGCACCAACTTGAATAGCATAGGACTACAATACTCCTTAGCACCACCCTACCTCCCTGATTATGAATAAAGGAATGAATAACCAACAATACAACTGTTTCAATTCTTACCACTTCTACTCTATTCTACGATTCTTCTCTGCTTCTATCTATTCTGCAATTCCACTCTGCTTCAAACTGTTATGATCAACTTCAGTTACTCATCTCTGAGTTTGATCTCATGCTATGCATACTGCAATTTTTACCCTTCTTACAGTTCAATTCATTTTTCACTCAGAACAACCAACCTTTACATTTCATGGCATATCCTTCTTATACGTGCCTACCATCTCCTGTTACACCTCGAATCTTCTAAAGATAAAATGCCTCATTAACTGAATCGCCAAGTTTCCAAGAATCATGATTCAGTTCTACTAACTAAATCGTAACTGATCGATTAACTGTAAGGTGAAATAGTAACCCTTCGATCAAGTTTCCAATTAACCATCACCGTGGGATAAAATCCGTTGGATTTCACGTCTATCTCATATGCCCATTGGCTGTGACTGAGCACTAAATAGAATTTGAATTTTGTGATTTCACATTTTGGCATTCCTGTGATCAAGGGTCTCGACTCTCCATGTCGCGATCGCCAAAATAGATCTTGGCTGCACTAGCTCCTCCCTCCAACTCTCGACGATGTGACCATGCACTATGACCACTCGCCAATCAAACAAGTGCTTCATGATTTCGCTCTTTTGTCATGAGTCTCATTGACTCCTCCAACTCCCGGTATCCAAAACTCCAAAATGGAGACCGATCAACGGTCCACACTCTCCCTTTGATCGACAACTCAGATTAAATCGTGGTTTCACGTTTTGCGATTTCAAAGGATAGAGCACCTCCTTCCTTTGACTTTCCAGTCAACAAAATGATGACCTCTTTCCACATGTACTCTGCATCCAATGGTCCACGACATACCTCGATCCAATGGTTCAGATCAATCCTCGATCCAACGACCCAAATCATTTTGAGGTATCGCATATCGCGAGTTCCCACACCATGCTTCGTTGACTCCTCCAATGTGCAAGTCAATGAAATTCTAATCGCTCGCCACATGTCCTTCTTGAAGATGGACGGTCCTCCTACTTTCACGACTTTGTCATCCCAGTTCATCTTGCACATAAATATTGTGCTCCTTCTTCTGGATCCAACGGCGGTCGGTCTTCAAGCTGAGATCTGACGCCTGAGATATGTTCTCTTCTACCGCACGCTCCTCCTATCTAAATTCAGATTTTCCGGTCATAAGGAATTTTGAATGGAATCCAACGATTATTGTTGCTCTTCATTGTTGATCTTTCCATTTCCATGCCATTATCACTTCACTATTGATCGTGCTGATCTTCACCATCAATGAAAAACACACACATGTTGCCTTCTGTCTGTAAGTATTCCAACACCTCAGAGGTCACAAATTGTTTAAGGACCGACAAGAGAACATGGCATCTAACTTTAAGAAAAGAAATAGGGATATCTTTTTCACAACAGTCGATGTTCCTCGAGGTCATGAAGAGGCTCCAGGGAACTTCTGTGATTTTTGAGTTCTTGAACCACTTATGAATGGTGGATGGAAGCCATGTGTCTTCACTGAAAAAATCTTCAGTTACTTCCAACTGGATGTCTCCAACTTTCACCCTATACCCATCAAATGTTTGTTGTGAATTCCTTAGCCACATGAAGGTTATACCCTTCGATCCTTTTGATGAAGGCATCTCAACACTGATTTTTCAAATCTTCGACTGCATCATCATGAGATAGCAATGCTTGAGAGCCATTCGACTCTATTCGGACAACAGGATCCATTAAAAATATGACTGGACTGTAACAGGGGCGACTCAATATAGCTCTGGGTTTAGATGGCAGGATTAAAAGGAACAGATCTGAGCGGATAAAATGGAAACAAACCAAGTGAAATCCCTACGAAATCATAGTATGAACATCGAGGGTTCGGTTGTTGAGGCTTGAGCACTCTTGGTAATGAAAACCTCGTGTACAGAGCATGACAAAAACCCTCAATCCATAATAAAAATATTATTAATTTACTCTGTCATCAAAAATATTAACTACAGGGTACGATAATTGCGCATTAATTCTCATGACTAGCATGACTATAGTTGATTTGCAAAGGGTTTAAATATACAAAAATATTCATAATTCAAATGCAAATCAACTAAGTGTATAGAAATCCTATCAACATTCAAACACTCCAAAGGTAAGTCATTCAAGTATTAGACATAGGGTAGATACAAACACAATGACCCTTTAAAAGAATGCCTTGAATAGGAGTATAAGACAAAACTAAGTTTTCAAGTTTGATTCATGCTTTCAATCATGAATCAAACATGAAACAAAAATGAAAATGCAAATCTTAGAGAGTTAATGAACATATTTTGTAATCCAATAATCATCTTCAAATGATAATATTTACAAGATGAGGTGAAGGCAGTTACAGAAAGTGTTGTTTGTCATTCAAATAGCGAAATCGTGTAGGGCTGCCAACAATGGAGACTTACTGGGAGAAGCAGTTATCTCTGCATCACCAGAGAATTCATGTTAGGATGGATCAGAATGGTTGAAAAATAAAGAATAGTCAATAGTAAGTCAAGCATCCCAATCAAAATAAAAAACATCACACAGTCTGGCATCAGATGTCTTTCTGTCCAAATGCAATCTGGTGAAAAGTTTTAATCATGAGAGAAATGATCTTTAAGCCAATGAATCTGATACTGTTGACAGGGCCACTGCTGTCGACAGGCATCCATAGCCTCGGAAGGGATGTCAAATAACCCACTCTGACACCTCTACTATGTCCAATAATTCTCAATTCAAGATGAAGGACATTTTACAATTAATATCAAAATTTATACCTAATAATTTTCTTGAACCCGACATTGCTTCACTGCCAGCAAGCCTATTCAGTACCCCGACAAAGTTGTCTTGAAATCATGCATGCATTTACTCACTGCCTGCAGACCTGTTCAGTATCTTGGCGGGTTTACAGACACTTCCTACAGTTCTCTAGAAGTTATTTATAGTTTGACATAAATTTTATGATCTTCAAGAGAGGGGTGATGCTGAAAATTTCAGATTCTGAAACACTTGATATTTTCCAACTTAATTTTTCGCTTGATGACCTTCATCATGATCTAAAATTAGTTTTTTGATAAGAATAAATTTTCGAGGATAGGAAGGCATACTTGAGTTGTTTTCTTTAAAAACAGGGACAACGTAAAGAGCTTTAATAAAGATCATATCTTCTCATGATTATAAAATGAAACCAGGAAGACTATTCTGAGCATGAAGTTTCTTTTGCTAGTCTGAGGTTCAACCATTTACAACACTGATACTTTGAAATGACCTTGACTGTTTCTTTATTACGATACATTCTGATTTCCTTTCATGAACTAAATGGTGACCTAGACATAAACTTATTCAGAAAACAAAACAAAAACAAGCAAAATGAAAAGAACAAAAATCCAAAAAGAGAAAAGAAATTTAGAACAAAAACAAAGATATGTACATAGAGCTTGTTATAACCCAAAAATGCACCACACAGGTTTACCTGGCATCAGGCCAACTCATGCCTCTTCCTAGCCAAAGCCATGTTGAACAAATCCTCAAAAAACCACTTAAATCAGGGGACCCGCGCCCTAACCTTTCACTGGGCGCGGGTGACCTCTTGCTGACCTTCTACTGCACGCGGGTATCCGCGGGCTAACCCACTACAGCCCGCGAGTACCTAACAAAGCAAGAAATCAGGAAAGTTTCAGCCGGGACACGAGGCTTTTTGTCAGTTAACTGGAACTCTCCGCCATGCATGGCCGAGAGTTCGCCTAAAACCCTAGCTCCTTCTAGCCTATAAAAGGAGGGGTAGGGGTACTATTCAAGGAGGAAAAATAATAGCAAAGAAAC